>JACJUY010001052.1:43224-75354 GCA_014220935.1 Platorchestia sp. MABIK | reverse complement strand
CACCCAAATTTTGGTCTTCCTCGCTCCTAGCCGTCTCTCTCGAAAATGATGATTACTGGAGAGGCGATAGCCTCGACGTGATCGGAGTGAATCAGCGAGATGTGTCAGGCGTTGTGGCAAGTGGTTGCGGGGCTCAGATGTAAAACTGGCCGAGTTGCTCTCCTTTTTGGTAATGGAAAAGTCTCTTTCCTCAAACTGGGCTTTCCTTGGCACTTGAGGGCAAGTGGTCTTGTTCAATTTTAAATTAGTTATATTAATTAAAATTTGTTAGATGAAAATTTAGTTTGAATTGATAAACGAGCAACCCCACTTTGGGTTGTCTGGGCACTTGATGGCAAAAGTTCTTGTGTATTTTTTTAATTCAGTCCTGTCACTATTCGAGCAGGATTCTCAGATGAATAGAAAAACTGAAGGTTTTCGGTAACGACCATGTGCAGAACCATATTCTGTACCATGGAAATGATTATTATTTAACAATAGAATGCATTTAGTCTCCATCACGTTTACGCCACATGGTCCGTGATATGTACATCTCTTTCGAACTCCGTCACCTCACACAACTAATATTTTTAATAATTTTATAATTTCACTCGATTATTAGTTGGTTAAGGTTAAATATCAACTTATAAAATTAAATTTAAAGTGTTGAAGTGTTTTTAATAACGGAAATTTTCAGAGAAGGCAAATAATTTCGTATCAAAAAATGAGCAAGCATCTGCACCTCCAAAATTTACTTAATGTAGATTTCATGATAGGACAGCAGACAATTTCGTACAAATTTCAATTTACAGTTATTTCATCTGAAAAATATTTTTCCCTTCGATTTCAAAATTTCAGCTCCGAAAGTGTTACTCCAGACCAGGTCGTTCACGTGATCAGACTGGCGTCATCGGCTTGGGGACCATAACATAGGCTTAGGACCTTAAAGTAGACTTGGGATCTTGAAACCTTTATATTGTCTTGGGACCTTAACATTGTCTTGAAACCTCATTATTATCTTGGAACCTTAATATTGTCTTGGGACCTTAACATTGTCTTGAAACCTTATTATTATCTTGGAACCTTAATATTTTCTTGGGACCTCAACATTGTCTTGAACCCTTATTATTATCTTGGAACCTTAAAACTTTCTTGGGACCTTAATATTGTCTTGGGACCTTAGCATTGTCTTGGAACCTTAATATTGCCTTGGAACCTTAATATTGTCTTGAGACCTTAATATTGTCTTGGGACCTTTGAATTGACTTAGAACCTTAATATTGTCTAGGGACAATATTAAGGACAATATAGGTTTGGAACCTTAATATTGTTTTGGGACATTAGTATTGTCTTGGGACCTTAATATTGTCTTGGGACCTTAATATAGGCTAATTTCCTTAATTCAGCATCTCTCCCCGTAGGATTAAAAGTAAAACAGGGCGAGGTATATTTTTATGATTACAATGCTTTCATTAAGTGATCCCAATAACAAACCTGCTTATATCATTCAGTGTTACTAAGCTCAATGCAAAACAATTCATTACTCCCAATTTGTCTGGAGTAGCGAGATTCGTGTGCGCGAACACTGTCGTAAATATACAGAGATTGCTCATGGTTGTTCAGCTCTTTGTGTTGAAGTAAATGTTGTTGCGTTGTTAGTTTTTCATAACTGCGACGGATGGTACTTTGAATGCATCCGTCATCAATCAAAAACTTGCGCGATATAGGTTGATTTCTGGTATAAATTTAACTTTGGGGATAAAAGGATGGTATAAACAGCAAATTAAATAATTTTCCCTCTTCCTTCACCACGTTTTACTGAACACTGAAGATAGACTCGTGTGAAGTTCGAATCGCTTATATTTAGTAAAATAGTTTATAAGGATATTGATCCTTCTTTTCATCCGCCATCAAAAACATAAGCAAGCCATCTATAATTAATATTAAATCAAGTTGTTCCCTCTACAATAATAACTCAAACGGACGCCCCAACACAACTGGAAGTGAACATTACCACTAGACTAATGATCTTCTAATTAACCTTGTTTTATTAAGTTTCGAAAGTAAAACAGTACAATAACCATTAGATTTCAAACCTAAACTCCTACCAAAGAAAACAAAACGAAGTATTAAACTATGATTTTCTTTGGGCTTCGGTATTAATTAGAGCATTTGATTGTACTAAATGTTCATGATCTCTGTTGTTACGAATCCCCTGCCTCATAGTATTCATTTCTAATGAAAGAAAACTGACCTAATTCAAAGTAATACTTTCAATTTTCGTTCTTTTTTGCTTGATGATCGTTGACATACCGAGAGGGAATGTAATGACGACAAGCCTCTTTGTGTCTGACGACAACATTCGAATAAAAACACCCACTCTCATCAAACGACACGCTTCTAACGGGCGCTGTTACCAGAATTACAAAGTTATACGTATTTCTTCATGCCTTGTTTACTTCTCAGCCCTACATCCATTTACGAAGATGATGAAGACTGTTGACAGTCTTGATTGGATGCGTTCTTTCCCCCATCAGCATTGTTTTTACACTTCAATGGAGGTTCGAAAAGTTGGCAGTAATTCCTTACGCGGAAAATTGAATTGTGCTGACGACGTCTTCTAGAGCACTGGCCGGCATTTAACGATGTTCTTTTCAGGCAAGTTATTGTCTTCAGGTTGTGAAACTGTGACAGTGCATGCGTAGAACGTGAAATATGAAGGGAGTAAAATGTTTTTGGCTTCCAAGTATCACACTTAAATTTGAGCATTTGATGAGCATCAGAGTTCAGTCGTCGACTGCTATCCAAATAGTGAGATCGGAATTTTATCATTCACTATTTCTACGTGACCCTCATTTCAGCTCCCTTCACTCAGTGCAAGACTGTTCAGTAAAACACGGAAACAGTTCCAATTAATTTTTCCCTCCAGAGTAGAAATGTTGATCAAGAATATATCACTCACCGCTGGCAAATATATCGAGCGGTTATTCATTATTCATAAGCATTCAAAGATGCATTTTTTTTTTGAGGAGCATGCTGAGTGAAGTTAAACTTTTATCTCAATAAAAATATTGATGACGCTTACNGGAAATGCAGTTGACGAGCGAATAAAAAAATAGCAGAAAATGCGACCGGCATCTTCTGAAGCAGTTCAATAAAGGTTTGTTACTCTCACTGGAGCGTGGGAGTGATTCCTTTTATATTTTGAAGGTCAAAGTCTTTATTGAATTGTAATACATCGACTCCGTTCAAAATTGCCCTGTGGTTCTTCATCCCATTGGTCTTCGAGTGATCTGCAATCATAACTCATCATTCTGTCTTTGATTTTACAGTTTGCCTCTCTTCGATCAGGCATTTATGTTTCAGAAAATAGGTAAAGGTCTGTACCTAAAGCTCAGTCAGTATGTAACCACTTTAGATTAAAGATTCACGCGACATTAATCTCTGCGTAATTTAACAATTGGTAAATAAGTATAAGCGTTAGTTACTGCATGCTCGCAAAATTACAGTTTTCTGTAGTTGAATTATTTCATCAAAGATGGTACAGAAACGCGTTCCTTATTTTTTTCTTCCCTTTACGTCATTACAGTCCTAGTTAAAAATCACGGAATTTGAGACTCCATGTCGAAATCCATGCTGGCAACCCAAATCTGTGCGTCACAGCTTATATGTCTTATGACGAGAACATGTAGAAGAGCTACAATGCCTCTTCGCACGTGAGTTTCACCTTATTTTATCTAGCATGTTTCTGAGAACACGTACGTCGAGGAATTACGGTACACAATTAAAATCAATAACCCAATTTAAGCATGTTTTAAATCTCCTCAAAAACTGAAATCAGGCAATCACATCAAACAAACCAGAACCAAGCTTGATTTGAAATTTTTTTCTAAACACACATTGGCGTCAGGCTTGACATGTTTGAGGATTAAAAAAACTGAAGATAAAATAAACTACTCCAGTTCGAAATTTTTGTAAATGTTGAAACTATGGCTGTAATTTTGTGTGCACAAACTATAATTTTCAATTGCATCTGGACAGAGTCTAAATTCGTAAAGCTAAAATTACACAAATAGCAGAGCACACCTCGATAGATTTATATAGATATTTATTATTAACTCTGATCTGTACATGATATCACATATGTAGCTCAACAGAAATTAATCAGCACCACGGCACACCTTCTGATGTCGTGAGGACATTTCCTAAGAACCATCACTCTCCTGAATTGCAGGCAGAGGTCAGTGAGTATTTTCTTAATAAACTACAATTAAAACTTCAATCACCGTTCAGACTAGTAGTCCTCACAGTTAACTATACCGTGTTATGAGGTTTCAGTATTTCTCTACTCAAGAAAATATGAGGGACTGAAGAAAAAGATTATATATGTACGGTCTTGAGAAATAATTATGGTAGAAAATACCTGTGAATTTGAACGTATTGTAGGATAATGTTTAATTCGTGCTTAAAATGATAACAGGCGCTCTTTTCACATATTTTTTGATGCAACCTATCACTTTTATTTGCCCCACCGTATTGTTTATGCCTTTTGTTTTAATTGCGTAGATTGTTTTAGTAGAATTTGAACGGAAGGATCTCTGTCCTAATGTGTTTTCTTAGTTGCTCGTGTTCATATGCATCGTCAAAATCAGATTAACGAACGAAGGGAACGTATTTTTTCGTGCTTTTCTCTCATTTATTAGTTTCGACAATTGCCATAGGTATCACGATACCCATGTGTGAACATCAACCAAGGATCTTAATGTTAAGATATTTGAATGCATTTTTATGTGCTTTTCTCTCAATCATTTGTTTCGACAATTGACATGGGTATTACTATACCCATGTTTATCAACTAACGATCTGATTGTAAAGATGTTCTAAAACCCAATGTTATACATTTCATGAATCAACTTTAATGGAAATAAACCGTTTTTCTTTCTCTTTTCTTTGTTTCTTTTGATTTTCTTAGTTTGTTATCACCGTTTTCAAGCTTCGCTAATACTTTTCTTCCTCTGAAGTCATATCCACTTTTGAGAGCGCAGTTAAATTCTAGTAAGTTTGAGTCATATAACTTTTCCGCACCCCAACAAAATAATAAACAGAATACATTACTGCAAAAATCTGAATTTAGTGGCTGAAAAAACTTCAGTCATTCATCAGAAAGCAATTCCAGTAGGATACGTTTTGGGAATAAATCTATGAGTGAGTTTTGAACGCTAGACACGCACGCCGACGGTTCCCTCACTCGAGCTGCTGGGGCGAAGTTTTGAGTGGCGACTCTCTGCTTGTTTTAATAGAGTTCGAATGGAAGGATCTCTGGCCTAATGCCCCGGTGATAAAATCCTCCGAAGACGCTGTTGTGTCGCCACCAGCTCAACATTTGTGTAGCTATTTCAGAGGTTCTTTTGTAGGATGAGATTATCTTTTAATTTGCTTCTCTGGTGGCCCTGTTTTTACATTAACCCGATCATTTCATTCCACTTCCACATCGAGGAATGGTTACCTTTGTTTCGAATTTTCATCCTAGCGCACATGAAAAATGTACGATATTATGAAGCGTTTAAAGTTCGCTGAAAAATTCAAGAGCTCTAGCGTTAAGTGAATTCAAATTTTCTACTTCGGATCTTGCGCACTCACACCTGATGAAAGTAATACATGAAATCATTAGTTACTCCGACGAGTCACAAAATGTTCACTCGGTACAGGGCCTGCACAACTGCAGTTTGCTCTATTTCGATCACGTCATAGATTTTAGACACTATTCGATGGATTTTTTTTTACGATTTGGATAATAAGTAATTAAAAATGTAAACTAGCATCTAAATCGATCATTCAAGGTCATCTATAAAATACGATGATATTGGTAAAGAAGAAAATAAAAAATTACCACTTAAGACGTGTTGGGATTCACGAAGTGGGATAAGACATTACTTATTACAATTTTTCATCAGCCTTGATTCTTAATCTAAGGCTGATGCATTGCAAGTATCTTTAAGAAAAGACTTGTACAACATACTAGGCTTACATTTTATGGTACAAGCTGAAAAAATCTCAATCAAGAGACATGAATGATTATGACCCATCCTCTTAAGAATGACTGGGGAAACAGTTGAGGAATATTTTTGAAAATACAACTACTCAATTTTAAGAAATCAACGCGTGGAAGCAAAAATTCGGCTAAGACGATCTAATAGTTCCAAAACTCAAAATCAATTTTGACCGCGATTAAAAAATGAGCGTAGCTGAGAATTACCTAAAAGAATTGCCATGAAAACAAAAATCGCAGAGTTACGCGAGAAATACGAATGTGGAGGCGCGGTACCTAAAAGAATCATAAACGAGCATTTTTTTTACGCTCAACTGAAAAGTCGCGTGCCTGAATTAAGCTATACATGCTAAATCACAATAACGACAGGCAGTCAAACATCTTTTTAAGATGTGAATGAAAATTTAGTCCTCCACCAGTTTCTCTATTATTACATTTGCATTCCACAGATAGATAGTTTAGCATCTTAACCTGATGAGAGACTAATCGTGGGTAAAATACTAGCACAAAGAAAATGTTCACCCCCGTGACTTCTTTTCCCTATCTTTCCATTTCTCTTTGATTACATTGGGAGCTGCTCTTGCACCAGCGAAATACCCCATATCCTGAATAAAAAGACTGAATAAAAAAATAATCAGAGCTCAAACCTTCCCCAGCGTTTGCTTGGCCACCAGTTTCAGAGACAACGACGTATAGTTGTATTTCAATATCTCGCTTGAAATTGAACTTATAAATCAAAGACAAATCGAAGACGCTCAAAACGCAAGTTGCAAGGATATTTTTGCGGCTTAGGACTCGGTAATGGATAGAGATCGAGGCGAGCCGTACTACATGCTGTGCATGTGAATCGTTTCACTATCCGCTTGTTCACGACAGCATAGCACCTGTGAGTTCAACAAACGTGTGCTTGTGGATCTCCCTGGTGCGTTGCTGTCATGAGAGAAATGACTTCCTTCATCGTTGGATCTCAATGTCTTCATTTATTGTTTCTAGTTTACAAACAATAAGACCTGCCCAAAGAATAAGAAAGCAATTTTAGACCTAGAAAATCAAACTTCAACATTCAAGAACACTGAGTTTGAACTCATCTCAAACTTTCTTGAATTACTTGATGATGTGGAGATGGCCAAAGAAAAATGTAGAAACAAAACTTTCTCAATTCTCATAAGTAATTCCTACCATTAACCATAATAAGATCTGAAAAGGTCATTCATCGTAAAGGAGAATTTTGAGGCCATCTTTACGCATTTCCTTCATTTCTATTGAATTGCTCTTCATTGAGTTGAGTGAACAAATTTTCAGCAGTGAGTATGAATTATCATAAAAATTAGATGAACTTCCATATGTAATTGTTAGCCTGAAGTCTTGAGTCTCTTTCCCTATCTTGATATCATCGAGCGAGGTTCAAGACCAACGTCTCCCGATTGACCAACCACCTTGCGCGATTTGACCTACGACGAATGTTAGGACATCCAGGACGTCAAATGAACATAGTTTCAGACCGGGACATTTCCAGATCCAGAAACCGCTCGTACCTATGGATCTGGAAACCGCTATGCAAACCGCTCGATTAAGATGATTTTTGCATAGGTGTGAAACTGAACGATTAATTTTAACAAATTTCGTAGAATTTATATCAGCGGCGACTAACTCTGTGAAAAGCATTTAATCTGCAGCAGTATGAACATTTCCCCATCAAACCCTGGTGTAGCCCCAAAACAGTGTAAGTCGCACAAAGATTGCGGCATCATAGGCAATAAGAACTCGAGGTAGTTCACTACCAAAACGATTCTTGAGCGTGACTGTGATGTAGCTGGAGGAGCAGCTCTCAATTCATATACTAACGTAACTACGAGCTGGCACCAAGAAAATTTGACAGTTTCATCTTTGAATTCTAACGTTTTGCTAGGGATTCAATAAATTTTTCTTGTTTGCAAATTTCAATTTACTTACAACCGTTGAGTTTTGTGTCATTACTGCACTTTTCGAAGAATTACGAGCAAAACTACCTGTTCAAACGCAAGAAGAAAGAAGTCTTTTCCCAAAAATACCTCCCACTTTTCCATTCATGAGTCATTCCGACAGCCCCGGTCAATTTTTTCCCTTGAAAAGCTCATCTGCAAGACAGAAAAGGATAGAAATTCGACCATTAACGACTTGGCTTTGTAAGACGAGCGTTTGAGCAGAAAGGAAGACATTCGAACAAAGTGAAATGAATCATATTGGAGAATATGAAAATGTGTATATATTTTGAGATTGCCGAAATTTGTAGCACCAGAAATAAGACGTGTGGAACTCTTAATATATGTTTACTTTATTCTAAAAATGATATGATATTCCAATAAGGACAAGGTCATGGGCCTCGTTTCCAAGGTCGAACCTTTTTACTCTGATTTTTTAATTTGGTAGCAATCAATGAATAGTCAACTTACTTATAATCAATATTTTCTTAATATGAACTTCATATGAGCCAATCTTCTGAATACGAGGATATTATTGGCATTTTCCGGTTTGTGCATTCGATCACACTGCAAATTTGTGATGGGAAAGCCATCAAATATCTTTTTTAGAGTTAGGTAAAAAAAATTTTTTTCGTTGCCGAGAATTGTCTCATGTCTGCTACTTTTTTCTACCTTTGAAAAGGGACGATGTGATTAACAAATGTACAAATCCCAATTTGGGCATCACATTGGACCACTCTCCCTTTTTGACAATAAACATTAGCCAAGAATCCTACTTCGACATCATTTACGTTCGTGAATAGAGGGAAACGAGTGCTGCTTCTCCGTTCCGCATAGAATATGACTTCACTTTTTTCCACTCCTACTGTTTTCACAGAAACACGTCCCAGAGCTGCTCTTGCTAGAATGGGAAATGTCTTATTTCAGTACGGCATTTTCTCTGCTGCGAAGACTGGAAAAGAAGATAAGACTATTAATTATTTTGAAGCTTTCACATGTAAAGTTTTTCATGTCAACTCTTACATCTAAATACCATTTCAAGCAGAAAATAAACTGAATACGACAAAGCCATGAATCCTAATCCACAATTTATTGAAGAAGAAACTCGTGATCTGGCTGTGCCAAATCACGATTGAAATTTCATCCTGGTCTGAAACCCTTCATCGATTTCTTTAGCATCATAATTCAATCTACAATCTAATTAAAAACGAAACCAATTTGCCAAACTTCTTAAGTAATTGATACCACTAATTGCTCCTGAACCTCCATTTTATCCCATCCTTCTATTTTTTCTTTAAGATAATTATGATCCACAAGTTGTACTCGCACATCCTTATTTTCTAGCGTATAAATTCCTTTAAGCAAGCCTTGAAATTTTAATTGCAGTTTTCGTAGGCATTTTATTGGTTTCACTACAAAAAACGCAGCGTTAATTATCAATGTTAATTTGTTAATATTCTCGTGAAATGGGTAGATAAAATCATAAGTTCTCTCCTAAATTTGTAATTGGTTTTGGTGATGATTGTGTGCTCCACCTCTGCTTTCATCATTTGAATTTGAAATTTCAAAGTAATTTTTACTGTTATGTTTTGTTTTGATATGCTGCCATCTATAAAATTCCTGATGTCCATTTGATCTGCCTCTATTTAAATTCGTAATGTTGTTTAAAAAAATGATCTAATTTTTTTAACATTTATAAGTCTAAATTGATGAACTTACCTAGTCTTTTGTTTCGACAGGTGGCTTTTGCTGTCTATACAAAAACGGGAAAGAGTAAGCCGCATATACTGTAAGTTGATCGTAATGATAATCAGTGAGTAAAAATCCTCTGCAGTCAAAAAAGTTTCAGGCTGAGTTTGAATTTGCCCTTCACTGAGCTTGATTCTGATTCCTTTGCTGCGCACCATCCTTAAATGTGTCGCTAAATGAGTTAAAATTTAAGTGGTTCGACATTTTCATTTCTAATGCAAAAAAATTAAATGCAAGTTATTCGAATAAAATTAGGAAGTCATCAATGAAAGAATGAGCATGTTAAGCCCCTAATCCATTTTCTTCATAGCCGTGTGGTTAAAGGACCCGTCCTTCCGTGAGAGCGTCGAGGGTTCGAATCCCGGTACTGGGTGGCGACTTTCTCCGTTGGGTATAGGGGAAAAATTCAAAGCACAATACCCCACTCTACCCAGGTGTCTGAAATGGGTACCGGTCTTGACCGGGGGAAACCGTCATGGCGTCCTGGTGTTAGTTATTAGGCATTTGAAAAACCAATGTACAAGGTGATATGTATCAGGCTTGAATTGGAAATAAAGCATCCTTAGATGCCGATGTTTGTTTAAATGTTTGTACAGCAGAATTTCTGAGACAAAACAATATTGAAAAAGTTAAATTACAGCAAACACAAAATTCTGCCTTGTTGTAAAACTCTCCATAAAAATCAACTGTCCTCATCGGGGAAAAAATTTCCTAGGAATAAAAAGAACAACGCATGGTTCATTGAAACAAAGAAAGTGAAAAGAAAATTCTAACAATCTGAGAGTTTATTTGAAAAAGAGAGGAGGTGCTTATGGTACCATTTAGTACCATTTATTAGATACTTAAATTTAAAACTATGCGAAGTGGAGACACGATGATGTGAGAGTAAACAATTTTAGCTAATTTCATCGATTGGTGTTCAATACATGGCACCTCGACAAAAAATGCTTGTTGAGCTCAACTCAGAACTGCAGAAGAGGCGGAGATTCTCAATATAAACTCATCTTTTTGCTTATTGATGGTAAATACGGGAAAACTATTCCCAACAACCGGTCGCAAAACATCGAATGTCCAATGAAAGTATTGAAACTTCACGCTAACTCGAAACACTCCACGTCTCGATGAGAGGCCGACGGCGGCTCTGTGAGAAGCGGCGCCAGAGCTCCCCGGTCTCCTTTGTTTCTTAGGTACCTTCTTTTCAATGAAAAGTTTAATGTCTATGACTATTTTATGGCGCGTTGAAGGTTGATTTTTTTTTCACTTATTTTAACCAAGATCATTTGCTAAAAGCGATGCGTTCGGAACTGGTATCTAAACCCGAGGAAGTTTTTCCCGGTACACAGGGAATTGGAGCGTATTGTTAGCTGTCTGGAAACAAGCTTCTAGAAATGGAAGTCGATTGTTTAATTTCTGTTACTCGTAAGCCTATTGTTACTGTTACTGAGCCTGCCCTAATTAATGTCCATAGTGACTTCCTCTCTTTTGTTGCAAACAAGTTGTTCTTTAGTAGTTTTTTCTCTATTTTCTTGCTCCATATATTATTTTGTTTTTCCCATTCGATAGTAATTTTATTTTGCTTCCAGGAGAGCTTCTTCTAATGGAGGGTTAATTTTCCAACACTGTTATTCGGCATGTTGTTGTACAATTATCTTTCACGTAGTTTGCCCGGAACACCTGCGAAAGATAGAACGTCCAAGGCGCTTATTTTTGACTACGTTGGGGATTTTCTAACCAAATTCAAATGGCCTTCCTGTCAGAGATTTTTGTTTTACCATTTATTTTTAAGAATTCGAAGTTGCAATGCTGACGTGATTTATTCAATTGATTTGTAAAGGTTTATGTGTTTCTACTAAGTGTGCACTTAGAGCTGGATCCCTTTATATTTTTCGATTTCATTCTAAGAATCATCAAAAATCATCCTCGTAATCTCCGAAACACTCAACTCTTTTTGTATTCACCATATTCTCTAAATCAGCACTAAATATGCTCTAATATTTCTGAAATACTGAATTTTGTAACTCATAAACGACACTCTGGCCAATTTTTCATGCTTCCTCACACATCTTTTCAAAAGAAAGAGGTAGATACATCTATTCTTCATAGCCATTACTCAGTCACTGCCAGTCAGAGCAGTCACGAACGTTATTAAGATTTCATTTTCTAAAAGTTTTCCCGTAATTCCCATTCTCAATTCCTAGCATTGAGGTCAAAGTGAAAGCACCTTTTGTATCCGTCTCCCTTGTGAATTTCACAGCAAAAACTGATTGTTACACTTATCCTTTCTCTCTTGACCGCAATTACTTTGTGAAGTTCAATATTCAATTCAAATTTAAAGACAATTGTAGTAAGTAATTTTGAAAAAAGCAAACGTTAACTTGATCATGCCTTTTTTAGCTTTAATTTAGTATTTATGAAAATTGAGTTTGTGACCACTGGTCGGTCAGCAGCATTGTGAAAATCCCCTCTGTGGCCACCGGTGGCGCACGTTACGGTCAAAGTGTTAACCATTCTGAACCTGAAAGCGTACCATCTCTCTCGAAAATTTGCGTACGAAAGCATGATGCCACGCCTGAGGCTTTGAGATCAGTTTACTCGTCAGACTCGCATAACATCACACACAACTCACGTATGAAGTTTCCCCTGTAGGAAGCCTTCAAGGGAATGCATTAGGTGAAAGCATTCCGGTTTCCTTTGACGACAGTTATCACTGTCCTTTGTCGCTAAGTATCGCTGTAGCGCAGCATGATTACACAAAAATTTATTTTGGTTTGCTCGTGACTTCGTGCGTGGGTTGCAATTGGTAAATCGTGAGTAAGTGAACTAAAATGTTCACTTTTTCAGCAAAAATCGTTTGTAATTATTTGGCGTTATCAACAATGACTTATCGCATAGGGTGTAAAAACCAGTTAGGAATAAGTCAGCAGCAAATAACCTACATTGCGAAGTAACTTTTCCCATCAGAATTTTCTTATCAATAACTTTTCCTAGCAGGAACTTTTCCTAGCAGCTAATTTGATGCCGGGATCATCTCGTTTGAGAAAAGTTCTCAGCGTGTGTGCCTGTATCATCGAAACGTTTCTTATTCATTAATATTATTTATTTTTTATATCATATCACATAATGAACCAATTTATTGCAAAAGTGTCATTGTGATGATTCTCATATCAGCACAATATTAGCAGAAGCATCACAAAGGATTGGCAGTTATATTTCAAATTTAAAGAAGCCCAACCCTCAACGTCGATTTGTGGAAGGAACACAGACAAATCTCTAGTATTGGACAGAAAACATTTAAAATAATGCCAACAATCATTTATCTATCAAGAATTAAAAAAAAGAAACCATACCCTCCGCTGTCAGGAAAATGCACCAACTTGATATTATTCTTCGCTTTGGTCAGTTGCAAAGTGCAATGCGTTGAAACGTGGCACATATTTGCTAAATTATAATCAGATCTAAAAATGACACAAATTTTTTTGGCTTCAACCATGGTCAAGAAAACTTCAGTTGAGCACCACAATTTTTTCGATTATAGTTCCGGAAGAAACTATGTACTTTGAAGCCATCGTGAACAATTGAGAGAAAATAATTTTTTAGAAACAGATTAAATTGAAAAAAAAATGTTTTTGTATTCTCCATTTGCGATTTCATGAAAATTAGAATGACACAAATTTTTCTCTCGATGAATTCTAGGTAAAACTTAATTCCCAGCAAGTGCTCTGACAAATTTGCAGCTACAAGAAGTGGTTGCTCTTCAACGTAATTTTTTATCGGTAAATTTTTAATTTTTGTTTCAGAAATTTCAGAAATACTGGTTCGAAAATTTCATTTCGTCTTTTGATACTTATTGCCCAGATTTTTCATTCACTAGGCAATCTAGAAATAGTTCAATGAGTTATCTCCATTCAAAACGTATAAATGTGTTATCAACGCCTATGGCATCCGAATCAGATGAAATTTTAGTTGTAATTTTTCACATTATTTACTCAAAATTTTATATTTTATTGCGTTTTTAAAATACATCCCGTGAATGAAATCAATATATGTTTGATGAAATAATAATAACGATACATTACAATATAAATTGATTCATAATTTGTACTCGTGAAGAAATATCAAAGTTCTGACTTGAACTCGTCATGTTAGTGAACGAAATTTCAGCGAAAAAATCCATATATTTAATGACCACCATAAATTGAAGCAAAAACCACACCTACATTGTAAATTGACAGGAATACAAGAAAAACATATGAAACACAAGGGGCTTTCTGGACACTTCAGCTTGGTGTGTAGATCGCATGAACTTGTGTTGTAGCGTGTGTCCACACTGACTCTCGCACAGCCGATATTCCAAGTCAAAACTACGTGCTGTCTCATAAGAGTTCAATTCTGCAATTGTTTCAAGCTGTTGAAGTTTGTAATATTTTCATACGCTTGATAAGAAAAAACATGAATATTGAGTGTTTCATTGTCCTCTATCAATTTGTATTGTTCACTACTTAGAATTGGAAAAAAATGTGGCTGAACCAGCAGGTTATCAAACCTGTAAAAACATGTTATTTGAGTTTTGGCAGTTTACTTTTTGATCCGCATGTTCGATTCTCTTTTAATACTATGTAGTAGCACAGACACAATATAGCCAACCCACGCTGTTGCCCAAGTTGGAGTACAAAATTCGGTTCTGTGCCTTTCCAAGTTAAGTTAATAGACAGAAACATTAAAACACGGAGAGTCAGTGAGACAGCTTTTGTTTGAATAATGGAGTTAATATTCTTCGCATTGAGACAAACGTACAAGAGCCAACAGGCCGTTACTCACCTCGGAACCATTAGCTCTAATGCGGCGGCGACCGACACCGCCTTCCACTCAGCCCCTGAGGTCGGAGGCGCACGAGGCGCGACAGCTCAGCCGCACATTTGTCGTGCGCCTCAGGACTCATGGAAATAGTCCTCGCTCATCAGCTACATATGGAGGCCTCTGTTCTGCTATTATTGAGCTCTTCTGTGGGGAGTCACATCTGAAGCGTCTGTTCTGCGATTATGGAGGTCTGCTGTGGATGATCTTGTAAAATGAAGACTTTATTACGTAAGGTAAGGTCATCATTAGTTATTGTGTGCCAGACTCATTAAATACCAAGGCACGTAAAGGAGCGAAGACATTTTTTAATATGGATACTGTAAGCCTACGCCCAACGCGCATGACCTCAGTTTATTTTATGAATTATTCTTAAAAAAATTACTGTAGCTTGTGATGAAAATGGATTTCCAGGAATGATACTCAAGTCTCTAATCTAGGAGACTATATGTAATAAAGTTGGACATCCTTTACTTTTTTAATAAATTGCGATGTAAGATCGAACATCCTCTGGTGAGGAATCGCTGAAGAATTTCAGCTTTTGTTGAAAAAACGCTGGTACCGACTACCGAGCAGTGCCCGTTTTTCTTGTCTTAGAAATTGCATTGCCTCACCTATATTTTCACTTATGATCAAAAACTAATAGGAGAATGGAGTTCTATTCGCCGAAAGTAATTGCATTTGAAGCTGTCCATGAAATAAGGATCTCATTTTCATTAGTTCGATTAAATATGACACGGGACTGGTAATTTTAACGCCTAACTCTACTTTTGAATTGTTCTCCAAAACAACAAGGCTGCAAACACTCTCGCTCAGCTAGGGTATTAATTCACAGTAAATTCATTATGGGCACCTGGGTTGGCAGATTAGCCTTTTCCCTAGTCAAAATTTTCAAGTTTTGGATTTTCCGAATCAATTTGATCACAAAAACCACTGAGCAGACTTGAGCGGTTGCACTCGTTTTTTCCTTTATTATCTAATACTGTACACTACGTGTTTCATATTTCTTTTTTGGAACTAATGATGCAAATGATGCAATCTATGGAGGTACAGAATAATTCTTCGCAGCAGCAGACAGCCATCGTATAGGAACGACAAGCCGAATATCACAAGCACATTCGACAGAGCAGATCAGCCGATCAACGTCTGCGATTCAGAGGCTCCAAACACGTGATAGGCAAACGGAAGCCAGGCAGACGGACCAATGGACACCTAATATTTAACAGGAATACCGCTGCATGTCTCTAGTAAATCGAAGGCTCACCGTAATTAACATGTGTTGTGAAATGAACGTTACAATTGAGCAAGAATGCTTGGAACATGTCCTGGGGAAAAATTCAATCTCTTAAAAGCAAAGATACATTCGTTTGCAAATAGTGAAACATTTTCTCCGTACGAGTGCAGGACCGAGTACATCGTTCACAGTGATGAAACAAGGTAAAATATATTTGATTCAGACAAGATGAAATTCACCAGATATCCAGCATGTACTAGATTTTCGATCCAAACAAATCTCCCACGGCGAAGTATAGGCTGACGCAATGTTTTCGTTTGGTACTTTTCCAGCGCTGTTGCTCTAAACCTTATTCCTGGTATTCAGTGCACACACGAAGAACACTCACCAGTGGGAAGAAATGCGTGTAACAGTGAAGTGACATTTTCAAATTCGAGTACTGAGCAATTATTCCTCGTTTTTAGAGGGATGGAGGTCCTGAACACCATCACGCCCTATACAGCAATTGTTTGGACGTTACCGTGGTGACATTTTGGCCCGTCCAACATAGTGTTCCAGCTTGAATCTTTTTGAGCCAACGAGAGCAGGCTGTAAAAAAACGCATAGGAAAAGTGGACAAGTTGTAGTTACTAGACGATGTATGGAAGCAAATACTGCAGACGGCGCCACAATGTTGATCAACTTTGTGTCAAAACTTTGGCCGGCCTTTCCAACGAAGTATGAGTCTGTAAACTCGTATACCGTTGTATTAGCTCAGACTTATTCGGAGTAACCCAGTTTTGTATTGAACATTTTCAGTTGAATAAGCCCTAATAACACCCTGACGTGATATGATTCATTAATTATTTCCCGCGAGTTAAATATTTCTGCACTATTGAACTAGTGTTGTGACAGGCCTGCATATTCACTTCGACTCTCCAAAAAGAACTGCGTCGATCATACTTGAAGACATAAATCGATGTGAGTTCTTTACGATCTCATCTACGCTCATACCGCGAATATTCTGGAAGCTTTCCACTAGAAATAATGCTTTCACATACAACGGCAGCGTCCGCGTTACGAACGCGTTACGGCTTCATTTTCCTCCTGCAACTTTTGTTCACGATATCTTCAAGTCTCAATTGATTTTATGACTAATGCAAGAATTTCATATTTTTCCGAGGATTTCGTATCATAAATTTATTACAAGTTAATGATTTATTTAGGCATTTTTCCATGTACGTTTAAACAATTCAAAAACTTTCCTTAATTTTCATTGCACAAGTACGTTCAGCTGTGAGCAGTTACCATCAAAGCAACATGGTTTTGCTGGCACAACCTCTGGCAGGGGACACCGAGGCCCCATAAAAGCTACAAGCGAGTGATGTAACGCGAAGTGCCTCACCCATTGAGTGTGTTGTACCAAAACCCCTTTTATTCTAATGAAGCCAATGAGCTTAGCCTTTCACATTAAAATACGGATGGTTAAGTCCCATTACGACTCCTCGGGAGAGTCACTTATCGTGAGACGATCATCACTGCATGTGCTGAAGCGACCGACAGTAAACAAATGATGGATTTCCCGCAAAGTGCCCAAGGCGCTCTCTTCAACTCCAGCCAAATATCGGCGGCAGCTCCCATGAAGCTGGGTGTCGCAATTCATTATGCATCATTTTTAAACTCTGTTGTGTTTCTCTCAGGTCGAAGTGTGAACGAGATCGCGTAGCACCAACCTCAAATGTTATGTATCAGATTGGTTCTTTGGTTGTAAATTCTAATCTTCATTTCAGTGAATCAACTCTTATTTGTTTCAAAAAGATGTGAGATTTTTTTCTGACACTAATGACTCGCTTTAGGCTTGAAACTAACGCACGTTACCAATTTATATTATTATTCAATATACATCATTTCAGAAGACACTTATCATTTGAAAAATAGTTTACACACAGATATATATGAAAATGTATATGTTACATATGTTGGTGGCAACATACTAAATAATACAATAAAAAGTAAATGGCCGCATAATTGGCGAACGAAAGTGCTACATGATTGAATTAATAACGAAAATGCAGATAAGTTCCTTGAAGATTAACGTGCCATGCAGCAACGATACGACGAAAAAGAAATGTATTTGAAATACAAGCGAAACTCACGGCAGACGAGCTGGTAAAGTGTCACAAAAACAAGAATTTTGCAAACATTTTTGTGTGTATTGTTTTATGTTCTGAGGCAGTGTTATGCCTTTTTCATCTTAATTCATCTTGCTTCAGAAGCATCCCACCATGCCTCGTTCATCCTGAATTTTTGTTGATCGGAAATGCTTAAGCAGACATGTTTGGGTAACGAAACTTGGTTTTATTATTCTCACAATGAGACACGGAGATTATAGTCACTCAACGCTTGAGTGATATCAATGACAAGCATAATTTCTTTGCAGATAATCCGAAACAATAGCAGAAGAACGAACAGCCATTGTTCGCGCTCATCTGCTTGAAATAAAGCACATAAGGTGAGAAAAACTTTCAAAAGTTTGTGTGCAAAGTTATTCTCCCATCAGCCAACAACCAAGACACTGGTTTGCAAATTCACGCTAACTTGTAGTATTGCATATGAACGATGTTCATTGTTCAGGGACGTCACTTGAAAAACCTGTAACTGTAGTAACTGTGCAGGATGACATCAAACGTGGCCCTGCGACATCTATCAGGTAGGAAGGTAGAGGTTTGATTTGGAATGCAGGGTTTGCCAAAGCTAGATGTCGTGAGGCTAAGTTTGATATTATCCTCTGCACTGAAAGGCTGACCTATTTGGACGTTGTTCTGCCTCAGTACAAGTGTATATACTTCAAATTGTTAGCAACGGCCTTGAAAGCTAGCTAGCGAATAAAATAGGGTTCATGTCTAGAAAAATTGGTCAGCTGTGAATGCTATGTTTCTTTTTGCGCAAGCAGTAGAACAGTGCTCGAAACCAATGCAGGTGAGAAGCGTTAGCTTGGCGGTAGCAAGGAGAGCCACTTGAGACTGCTTAATTAATGACACCAGCATTAATTTCAACGCCTAGAATTTCCGCTTGACTGTCTTCTTAAAGTAGCCGCCTCACTACCATAGCCAGCTTCACCCTGTCACTCAGCATGCACGTCGTGCTGAGAGAAAAAGAAAGGTTGGGAATGCAATTACACAGAGTGTTCCCTGATTATTAAATTCAAGCATTAACGGAAAAATAGTTGAAGTTAAGTTCGTTAGATGTGCCACTATCAACGTGCGTTCCATTTATAAATTTTGAATTAAATGAATTACAATTATTGCTCGAGTCTCATGACATTCACATTCCGTGAGTGGTTGGAGCTCAGGCTAGTGATGTTTGACTAGTACGAACGACGGGAAGTGCAGCCCTCTGGACGAAAATCCATTGTAGTGGCCGGGAAAGTAGCAGCCAAGAGCGTCTCCAACAAGTAAGTGACCGTCCAAGTAGCAGCCAAGAGCGTCACAAACAAATGAGTGACCGGACAAGTAGCAGCAGCCAGGAGCGTGTCCAACAAGTAAGTGACCGGACAAGTGCCAGCCAAGAGCCTCTCAAGCAGATAATTATCCGGGCAACGGGCAGCCAAGAGCGTCTTTACCTCAGTGAAGAATCTGAGATGCACACGAGAAGTAAGAAAAAGATGAGCAGTAGTGACGCACCGTAACAACAGCACATGACTCATCTGGTAGATGATGGAAATGTTCGTGAAGAAGTCTGGTGTGTCAGTGTTTCTGTAGGCTGATGGAAATTTATCAACTAGGGTCGTGCGTTAAGAAATACAGACTCCACTGCATCAAATCGATTTTAAGAACTTTCGGCGGTCCATTTTAATTAAGAATTAGTTTTTTTTTAATAAATTGAAAGGTCGGCCATAAGTCTAACTTAAAATTAATTGGCGAGTACAACGAGCTAAATATTCAGCACTCTAACTCTAAACCCAGAAATTTGTTCTCTAGCTAGGTGTACAACAACTTTCAAAACCACGTGTGAAATCTGTCAGGTTCTGTACCTACGTCAATCAATCCACGCAGACCTACACAAGCAACGAAAGTTTTTTGAAGTATTGTCACATTGTCTCACATTATGAGAAAAAGAAATTAAATTCGTTAGGATGTCTCTGGAATGTATCGAATTAATTAAGTCAATATGTGATTCGAGATTTGTCAATTTCGAAATGTTTCCCATTAAGTTTGTTTTTTTTACTTGGTTCTACTTTTTATCTCGGAGATTAAATTTATGAAAAATTACCCTATCAGTAACGATATAATTCACTTCTACATCAAGTTTTCAATTTGTGTAAAAATTTTTACACCTTACAAACAAATTTTCTTCCTGAAGTACTTTTTGGTGACCTACATATTCCTAAATGAGTTGGTTTTACAATAGATTGCTAATGATCGACTCTAATGACTAATCAACCAACGTTTGGCGGCGACTCAGGGAGATTTGCTGGCGCTAGGCGATAGGTGGAAGTGGAAATCTTCTGTTGCACACAAGACTGTTTTGAGGAGCCTATAGTCCTTGGAATATCCACCGCAGTCCCCATCTAAAGAATGGTGATCGGGGACAAACGTAACGTATTTTAGATTATTCATCACAAAATAATTGACGGAATGATATTTCAAACCAAAACTTTGTCCGAACTTTTATCTAGGCTGTATAATTAAAGTCTAATTTACAACGTCAGGTACAACAAATAGGTTATGATACTAAGGAGCGTCTTGTAAATCAGTTAATTTTTCGATGTTAAATATTCGTAATGTGCGACGAATTATTACGCGCAATCATTCAAAATCATAACTCTCAGGTGCCCTCGTAACTCATCTTCAGTACCTAAAACACGGTCTAAAATAACGCTAGAAATATTCAACTTACGATCACGCAAAATTTCGTGAACGCAAGAAAGAATGAAAGCTCAAAATTCAACAGTTGAGGTGCTAACTCAGTATTTGAAGTGGCCTAGAGCTGTAGTGATTGTTCATTGATGGTTTGTTTCAATTTCATTAGTTGCCGTTATTATTGCTCCATTTTGAAACTAATTCCAGTGACATAATTTCGTTATATATTAATCAAACCATCAGAAGTTTGAGATTGACCATTGGATGCATTTACAACGAATTGCGTGCCCAACAAGATTGTAATATCGACGCGCATGAAGCAATTTCATTCGACACTTTTCTTTTTCACTCCGTTGGAGCGGTCTTGCAATATCGAACATGCGTGAGACGAGAGTAAAGTGCCTTCTCTTGACAGTAGAACCCACCAATCATTGAATCTATTGTAATGAAAGTATGATAAAACTGAGTAATTTCTGGGTAACTCATTTCAATAAGTAATAATTCTCAAACGAAAATTTTCTTGAAATGTTTCTCGATACATACAATTTCATTTTAACATCAGTATAATATTCTTCTCGTGTGTAATCCTGGTTAAGAATTTTTATTTGGGATAACGAACAGTCGCTAAATCAGCTTCTGTGTGAAATGGAATTTCAGCTGGAAACCTTGCTAAGCAATTGGTAAATATTTACATCACGGGCTTCGGTAAAAATGCTTGAATCAGAGCTCTGATTAATTTTGTTTGCTTTCCTCTATCGAGCAGCAAATTGGATTGTTTTTAAACTAGAATCTGAAAACGTGCGTCCGTGCGAACGTTGAGGCATTCAATTGCAGCATCGTCGGATTAACACACGCTTGTTCAAGCTGGAAATCTCAACTACAACACCAATATCTGAAGGCAGGAGAGCTTCATGCTGTCCCCCTGTCGTCAAGCAGACTCACACAAACTGTGTTTGCTCCATACTATAAAAATCAATCATACTCTCAGCAGAGCGGTTGTTCATTGAGAAGCCATTCCTCGGCCATAAACTGTCTTTAGGACTGATTGTCCGCCAAATTGACTCTGTTCTTTGGTCAAGATCAAAACAATTTCCTTAGGTTTCTTATTAATATCTTTTTTCCTGAAGACTGGTAATGGCTCTTACAATATAGACCTTCATTTCAAACAGTGAAACAAAATTGATGCACAAAATGTAATGTATTATATTGTAATTAAATGAGTGCCTTTTAATTTATTAGTTCGAGTTTATTTACACTCAAAGTGATATTTAATTTGTCTGATTGTACATAAGTAGCACTTTAAAACTGAACCAGCATTTTATTCAAGAGAGTGGTCGTTTAATGGTATATTTTCACTGATAAAAAAGGATCTATTGCTAACGTTCAGGTCTTACTGTGGTTTTTACATCGTGGGATCTACAAATTTTGTTTTTTCTTATCACTACACCACCAATGCTTCTATTATCTAAAATAGTTAAAACTAACTTGCTCCTAGTTCATTGCACACTAAAAATAATATAATTCTGCGGGTAAGGTGAAAATCTCACTAAACATGAGATCAAAAGGTTTACCATCAAAGAATAAAGCTGAACATTTCAGTCCATCTGTTCATTTCCAGCGGAAAATCTTTTACGAAATGAAAAAGTCATCAATTAATTACACTGAAACCACCAAAAAAATCACACGTGTGTCAACAAGTGGTTGCAACAAGCACAGGGATGTTTCAATATGTTGCAACATCGGTATTTTTAGTGAATGCTAAAATGAATTGTTCGACTTGAATGCCCGGATATGTGAAGCCGTATCCGTTCCTGTGTTTTTGTTCATCGCTTTTCGAACAATTTGTGCGTCGTGACTTTATTTCCCATTCAGCCGCCACGCTGTAAAGCGATTGTTCTGTGAAGCATTTTGATGTGTCGAGAATACTGAAAGGCTGTCTGTGGGATGTGTTGAAAGGTTTCGATGTATTTATTTCCAGATGAGATCCTTCTGCTACGGCCTTTTACAGCCTTGAGCAACGCAGTTTTGCAGCGAACTGTAGAATGATAAGCTTCGTTGATATTTAGTAGTAAGAAGTGGTGCTTAATGACCATGTTTCTCATGAACTGAGTCATGCGTTTCATAGATTAAAAAGTTATTCAGCTGCTCCCTAATTTTAGGGCTGTGTAAAAACTTTATTAGCATTCATGAAGTTAAGCATCGAAACTGCCACAAGAAAAACGCGAAATTTTTATTTTCTGGCTGCTTTATGGTAGACTTCATTCAATAGGAGACTTCAATAATACGTATACGGCAGGGATATTTTTATGTAGTGCTAGTGTACTCGAGAAATTGTCACATAAATCAATGCAAAGAATTTAGTCGACTTGTTTACTATTTTTTTTCAAATGGCAGTAATATGACTTCAATATATTCTGCTTTACCGTAACTCAGCAGAGGAAAGCAGCACTCTCGGTGAAAATTAAGATATATCTAAATGTTCATCACTTGGAATGCCATGCATTACATCAGAGTAATAAATAATGGGGAACAACGTCTCATGAGCATATTTCTTCAATAATATTAATCCGCTAAGCTGTAGATCATGGACTCGTAAACGAGATTAATGAAAACTTTTGAGAACGAAAACGATTTCTAGAAAGCTATTAAAAATATTACGGCATGAAGTATTGGAAACAAGAGGAAGAGATTTGAATGAGTGTAAGTTGTTCAAATCCTTGAAATAGAGCCGAACCAGCTGAATTTATGACATTTCCTGATGTAAATTGAAAATCTCAAAGAAACAAGAGTATAATTTCTACCAGTTACCTTGATAAACGATGAAAAGGTCAGTACACACAACCATAATATTTAGCTGCACCACTGAGTTATACCTCGCTCCGATTACTGCGGACAATACAAGACCGAATGAAAGGTGTGAGCTTCCACATAACTCGTAATGCCGTTCAATGCAACTTACTGATGACTGCATACTTTAACCGTGGAAGACATCGTCAACAGACTTTTCAAGCCCGAGAGGATTTTCAGGCCCCGACTACGATCATAAAACATTCAATCGCATCACATTGGAAAGGTAAAGATCACTTTATGATGAACTGATGGATATGAAAACAGATTAATGGTGTCAAACTAAAAACTGTTCCAATGGCAAATACCTATTTTCTAATAAATAGATTTCAGGGTTCTATAAGGAGTACTTTTGCTTTTTCTTTCTTTTTTGTGTTGATTTATCCAAAACGTAAAATTCTGCTGATATCATGATGTTCATTTTGCCATCATTTTCTCGAAAATATTTGAGTCTAAGTAGGGTAAGAAAATTAGAAGAACAAAAAAGTATTTGACTTGCCGAACAATTCGTGAGTTGATTCAGAGGATTCTTCTAAGTTTATTACGATAATTAAGTTTATTACTGTTGATAATGGGACTTAACATTTCACAACTAGATCGCGAACTGTGGTAGAATAAAGTCTCCTGATGGAACATAGTCAAGTGAGGCTGTGGATAGAAACCTACCTTGTGCAGAACCAGCACTCAGGAGTGGGTTGCATGTCCCGTAAGTTCAGCCTGCGGGCAGAGAGATGGCCAGAAATTTACATGACTCACTTCAATCCTGCGCGGGCTGCTCTCGGGTCTCGGCAGTGCCGTTCCAGATGTTCCAATCCACTTCGTCTTGTTTGATTCATTAACGCTCAACGTTATGATTGGGACATTAATGAATATAATAATTTCAGGTAAGAATCACTTCAACAATTCCGTTCCACTTTCAGAGCCGTGTATTGTGAAAACTTCAGGATAAATGAAAACATTACTCAGCATAAATACACTTAGTATAAATTTGACGCACAGAGGAATTTTAATTCCAGATAGTTTGAGTGATCATGACATCGACACTGAATTTATCACGTTATACAGTGATAAAGCTATAGATCAAGCAAACTAAACGAAAATTAGCGGTGACAATAATTATTTTATAGGAATATTGAAAAAAGAATGAACTCATTATTATTTCTGTGCTTCTTCTTTCACGAAAAGTCTCCTGAGACTATATGCAAAAAATTTTTAACCTAACTTTCGCTTGTTAATACTGACTAATTTTATCCGTCAGTCTGGAAAGTGTGACTCACGAGCTTCTCTAATCCAGACTGCGACAGATGTGTTGGCGCAGTGACGGATGGAAAATTCCTTCATTTTTTCACCAACTTTAACAGATTCAACATAGATAATTTCAACTGATGTTACGTTAGATTCTCGCTGCTACTCTGTGAAAAAACTCTCTTAAAAAGCGAAAACTCAAAAATTTTCTAACCAACTCGGAAGGAAAAAATATCAGGTCTGCAGAGCCTAAAGATATGTAATCAGAGTGTAAGCCGAATAGCTAGTCACCTTCAGACTTTAGCCTTTACTATGCTAAATTTGTTTCAAGTTCCCACGATTCAGTTTTCCATCCAATCTGTTAACTTGAGCAGTATGCTAATTTATTCAGTGAGTTAGTGGGGTCTTGACACCAGGAAAGTGTTTCCTAAAATAAGTTTGGAAGCATCACGTCTTCCGTGTTTAGAAGCAGAGTAAACTTTCCAACCTACGAGTAGACGTTATTTTATGTCATTCTGTGATAATTTAGTCTATCAGTTTCTCTGAGTATTAGCTATATTCCATTTAACACTATTTGCTCTACATCTCACGACGAAGGCTCAAAAAAGCGATTGCATATCAATAACAGTTTTTAGAGCAGTCTTTACTTCTCCTATTACTAGTTACATACAGAGGCATTCTGGAACCCAAATTGAGAACTTGAAAATTCCTTCTTATGTGACTACTGTCAGGGCATAAGTTTGGAGAAAGAAGGACGCCGTTTGACTTAGACAAGAGATGGGTTTCCAACTGTTTCACAAAGGCACAACTGTGAAACCGACTGTAAAAATTGTCCTCTCCACGTGGCTATCCAAGATCAGTTTTTAAGGTAAAAATTTGTATGTTTGAATTTTTTTCAACCAATGTTGAAGCAAACAGTGTGAAAAGATTCAACCAGTTGAAGCAAACATCCCTTACCGGATGCCAGATGCGATGTGCTCAAAAGTTCTTCGAAAAAAAATGGACCTGATAATTTTGGCATGAAGAAACAGCACGCACCGCTTGAAAACATTATAGTCGTCGAATCTGAATGCATGACTGTTTGAACATGTTAGTGCGCTTTGAGCCACTTCAAAACTAGTTTTGGCTTCACTATTTTTCAATTTTCAATTATCAAATTCAATTCTCCTCTACTCTACAGGGCAAAAAATCATTGCGTTATCCTCATATCCGTTGAAATTCAATATCTGAAGTGGCAAAGCAGGATTAAAACCCAAAAAGCTACGTCTAATTCCAGCGATGTTGTGCATTTATTGCAATTCATTTTGGTCATAAATTCGCATCATGATGAAATCTCATTGTGTAAAGCCGAAAGTTTGCTGAGAGCAATAAGCAATAAGCCGCCTGTCACCGTGTTGACTCAGCGAGAGATATCTCGAGCACAATAATGCTCGCTTTAGAATCTCTCTTACCGATGTGAGCGTCTCGGAGTCCGCCTGGAGATCTCACGATATTAACATATGAAGCACGAAGATGTGCCTAGGCCTTGAACTCAATATGTGAATGGCAGTGTCACTTCAAACGAAGAGATGGAACAATTATTCAAAGTGTTTTGATATGTTCCAAAGTAACTTCTTGAAAAATAAAACACATATGACCGTTCAATCAAAGCACGTTTGACAGTCAGCTGGCTGTCAATATCCATCCCAAGTGTCACACTAAATCTGACGAGTCCATTTTGAGTTCATGAAGACTCCAAGTTATTCACGTTTTTCGAGTTTTTCATTAAACCGAGTTAGCCTTTTCTAGCCATGCTAATCTGCATAAAATGTGAAAAAGAATTCAAGAAATAAATGAAAGAATTTTTCTTTTCCACGAGCGACGTCAACACAGAATCCGCGTAAAGTCTCGATGAAGTAACTGAGAGCTCGGAGAAAACAGCAGAGACAATGATCCTAAAGTAATCACGTCAATTTTTGCAAGGTGAACTTTAGGTCACTTAGAAAACTAACACTTGAGTTCTGTGAATGATTACGCCGGCACGAAAGACAATTACTCTGCATGGAGGGTAACGTCGGAGGATGAATTATTCCTGGCCGAGGTATTCATAACTAACGTTACTTTGCCTTTGAATGCAGAATCAGCTCTATTATGGGAAACTAATTTTAGGTAGAGAGAACATAATCACATATTGAAAACGCCGAGATGAATTACAGGTGTGCATGGGTTTCAGCATTTTAGCTCGTGTGTCTGAACTTTGAAACAGAATAAAAAGTAACAACTATTACGCATCTCTTTATATGGAATTTCCGAATTCAATGTATGATACTATCAAAGAGGTACATCTAAATTAATTTCATGAACTGAAACAAAAACAAGTAACGAAATCATTAAAGCTTTTTTTTCAGTATAGCATGGATTTAAGCAAAATGGTCAAGGGAAAAATAAAACTTGCAAATACTTAATAGAAAATTGCGTTGTATGTAACCATATTGAGATCAGAAATAAAATTAAGATGGACTTGATGCTGCTAAACACGTCACTGTTGATCGGTCATTTTACTTTTCTTCGAAGAACTCACATGAGAATTTGACAGGTCGCCTCGCTGAGTGTGATGCGCTAGGTAATTTTTGCTACAACCACCGCATGGTCCGAGAAGGAGATGGATGAGATTTCTCATCGAATCTCTGTAACTGCTCGGATCGCGGGGAATTTAAACTTCGTATGGACATCACCAAGAAGGTTTCAAGAAATCGTTTGTCTTTTTCAAGCCTGTTTGTAGACAAGCCTTCACAGAGACATAATTATTAAGATAATCATCAGTAATGGCAAGAGTGTGTTTCATATGCTGTTGGTTAGGCATAGTCGGCCTGTTGCTAATAGCATTTTCTTTTCTTGAACCGCGCGTGCTAGAACAATACAACGGGCCTCGCCAATAATTATATCGTTTGCCGTGATTTTACCCTCAGAGTGTTCATAAAAAATTTGAGATTTGCAATCAATCTTGCAAAAGTTGTATCTTAAAGTAAAGCGCTTGATGAATACACTCTTTAAATCGGTTGCTTGCTCTAGAAGTGATCAAACTCATTTATTAAACTAACAAAATCACTTGAAAAAAAGATGAGAAATTGACAACGTGTTATTCACGCACTACTCAACGAGTAGTAGCATGTACACTCGCTACCTAGTTAGTTGTATGTTCCTGCAGTACTCAATCAGTAGTAGAATGTACAAGCATTTCTTCATTATTAGTAGTATGTCCCAGCACTGCTTGGTAATAGTCGTAACTACAGGCACTACTTAATTAGCAGTTGTAGCATGACCTGCACACGTACTAATTAATTCTTAGTGTTAGTATCTAGACCCACTTCTTAAATTAAAGTAGAAAGTACATGCACTATTTAGTAAGGAAATGAGTAGGATTTTGACCAAATTCTATAAAAATGATGGATTGTGCATGATGTTATTTATTGAATGGAAGAAATGAATGATGACATGTAGTACACTTTACTACTAATAATTGATTTGGAAGAGTGAATGATTTATTTTCTAAAATTTGACGAGCGAATTTTAAAAAATCAAAAACTCCTGAAAATTCATGTATTTTGAGAAGACATCGTCTTCAACGTTTTAAATTGAAACCCTTTATTATAAAGGCATTGAAATAACCTCGAAAGATGACCACGCCTTGACAAGCAAAATTTATCATATATGCCAACTCAGAGTGTGAAATCATCATCTTCGTCACTACAGAGCGTTAGCCTGAACGTACTCAACAAAATTATCCACTGTTGGTAGGAGTGGTGACGCATCACTCTTTGTAGAACGGGTTGTCGTATTTGCACCCCAGAAAGTAAAATCTGAGGTAACAGATCATGCTGGAAAGGTGACATTCGTGTGAGAGTCTTTAGCTCAGGAGCACACTGACCGAACTGCTGAGCGCAAGGGTTAAATCAGAAGACGGAATCATTATCATCTCACAACAGGCCCCGGCACCGATTATTGCGGATTTTGACGTAAAAATACAGTATGTTCTTTATTTTTCAAATGTGTTGTCGCAGTCCTACACCTTTTCGCTGTAATAGCCTTGCTAAACTTACGACCAGAATAATACTTCTCAACGTCGATGAATTAAGAACCCAGAAATAAATTTCCTGATCACATCTACGAAAGTAGTTTGAAAGCAGCACGACGAGAATAAATAAATATTTACAAAATTATTTTACATACGTTCACGAAAAATTCTGAGAAAACTTAGGGATAACATTCTTCAGAGTCAACGCCAACTCTGAAAATAAGAGAAACTTCATCATAATCCTCTGAGTCTGAACTTTGGTGTGGGATGCGGTAACTCTTGATTAATTAATCATTGAATTTATCTGAGAAAGAAAACCCCCGCGTTGTGTAATGTTCTTTCACGCCACAGAGGCAACGTGAATGAATCATAACTTATGATTCATTAGTCTCGTAATCCAAATCTTTTTATGTGCCCTAATTATGATACGTCATGATACGAAGGCATTAATAAATTTTTTATTCGTGCAATGACGAAAACAGTCAGTTTCGCAAGCGTTCAATTTTTGACGCAACAAATACGCACAGAAGAATTATTCGCACATAAGTGAAGAAAGCTTAAACTCAATTTCACTAGTCACCTTTCTCTAGAAATAATACTTTACCCCATTTAGCTACGCCATTCAATTCATCCTAAAACCCATGATGCACAGTGTTTTCAGTACGTTAATACTGATCAGCATAAAGGTGAAAAGATTCGAACAGTTGGAAGTACTATGAAAATATTGACAGAATCATTGGTTGTCCGTATGTTATTTATTCCAAATGCAGGATTATTTAAGCATTTCAGGCAACCAAATTTCTAGGCTTCAACTACATTTGGCAAGGAGACACAGTGATAGGGCTATGGCTTCGAGTAGCATACGCCATTTTAAAGAGGTAGAATTCCCGTTACGATGTGAAAAAGTGTACCTAAAAAGACAGTAGCAATATGTGCAGATGGCATTAGTCTTGATTCACACTTATTGATATTCAGGATTCACTTTAAACAATCTCTAGCTTTTAATCGACCAGCAATCCCCTTCGTCTCACTATAAATAAATCCAAACATAATCACACTCTCTAATCATACTAATCAGTACTCCTAGTTATACAGCACTCATAACTCATTTTTGTCTGAATAGAGCCAAACTTTGACGGGAATAAATACATTGAAAACATAATTATGTGAATTAATCAAGATCTATCGCTTGAGTTTTGCGTAAAACTTTGAATACTCGCGATAAATCTTAGATCCGACAGAAGCCACTGTATTTATGAGGATAGAGAGTCTAAAAAATAAGTCCGTAATTTTTGCACAGATTTCACTGAAACTTTCTCGAAAGGTGTGTTATAATGCAGCGATTCTTTTATGTTTGATGTGTTTTTTCGTATCTGCACTAGCAAACGAATTTTTTCAAATAAATGAAAAAAACTGAGATTATTAATACTGAATAAAATTTTAAAATTTTGAAGCTAAAAAATGAACAATACGTTTTTTCGAAAGCTAACGTAATTATATAAAGAAGTGCGCGAATGGATTTTTGATAATTTAATTTGTTGAATTTTAGGCAGTTTTTCAAAAAAGTTCACTTTTTTGCTATTTTCGTGTCCTATGATTTTCAACCTGAATAGAATTTCAAAAATCGATCCGCGTCATTTACTTAATTTCGGTAAGACCTATCAAATTATATGTTTGCCATTCTTGTTCTTTAAAAATTGTGGAAGTAGATGCATTTGAAAAAAAAACAATTTGCAAGTTTCCAGAAAAAGGCGTTTTCTAAAAAATTTTATTCCTTTTTGTCATATTATTTGCGTAAATATTTTTTCACAATGAACTCCTCTTTTTTGTAGCAGTACTTGAGTGCTATCGAGTGATATATATGCCATTCCTTCACCTTCAAAACTGTAGGAAGAGATCCACATCAAAAGTCAATAAATGCAAAGTTTCAAAACAGCCATTTTTCTAAAAATTTTCTCTTTTTTTCAAATAGGTCTGTTTTGAAAATCCACTTTATTTCTTTGTACCTCTTTTCAAACCAATTTGATTGATATATTTGTCATTCCATAACTGCGGGAGGCGGTTAAATGTTTACACGACAACCTAATTAGTGATGACTCAGAGCAGCCGGAGTCAAAACAAACACTCAGTTGCATCAGCATAATTTATCAATGAATGTTAGAATGTTTCGGTTGAGTACGAAAGCATTTCGAGCAAGGCCATAAATGAACTCTCTTGCTATCCCCTCAGAGGAACGCTCAAAATTTCCCCTAAATAATGGAGGGAAGGGAGAGGTCACTCTGCCATTGGCGCGCCAAGGTCACGCTAGCGCGCGTCTTCTACTCCTTTTGGGAGAAGACCCGATATCCGTACACACCAACTAATGATATCGTTAGATGCGCAAGAAAATCCTTTACAAGATGAATTGCAGGGCAAATCTTCAGAGTGGCCTAATATAAAGTCAGCCAGCTCGCTTTAATCACTATTATTACAAAACTTGTATTAATCCTTATCGAACAAACACAATAGGTGTTTCTCTCACTGGCTTTGATCGATCATCCTAATTTTTTTAGAATATTGTTCATTTTCGAATAAAGAATGATGAATGCTGAACTTTCAACGTTCATAACCCACAGGTAAAACGGTTGAAGCAAAAGTTAGCATTCAAATAAGATAACTATGTCATTTTCATGGAAATTTAAAAGCGTTTCAAAACACATTGAGTATTTGATCTCCTTTTCTAGGACTAAATCTAACTTTACCACAGACATTTGTCTAAATTCTAAACAGTAAACGTCGGCATGTCTGCACCAAATGATTATTTTTAAATTTGGTTATGACCTCGTCAGCGAAAACTGACGTTGAATCGCCATTTTTGAATTGTTAAGACACCGGTCACACAGGCCAACATCAAATCGTTGGCAGACCCTTTCCAGCCAATTTATAAAATATCCCTATTTATAAAATGAAAATCAAATAAAATAGGGTGTTTGCCACATTGAATCAAATTATTGACGTACATTGATTTTCATTTGCTTAATTGAGGTATTTCATCTATCAGAATCAAAGAAAACCCTGTGCTACGATTGCATCTTCACATTAGACAAACGGAAACCAATATTGATTACTTTTCGCTGCATTCGTGGAACTATTTTTCACCAGTTTCTCCCACGAAACATTTTACTATATCATATTTCAGCAGTCCATAAATTTTCAACTGACGACGTTATCATTTACTGTTCATTTGAAGAAAGTCTCTCTTGTTTAATTTTCTTGTGCTCTGTTATTGTGCATAATCACGCGTGAGACTCCACGATGCAATCAATCCTCATACGAAC
>JACJUY010001052.1:30312-42169 GCA_014220935.1 Platorchestia sp. MABIK | reverse complement strand
TTTGACTAGTTTTTTCTACTTGTTTTCAGGTTGATAATGACCCTGGAGGTCGAAACGTTTAGAAATTTTTTATTCAATGACTTTCCTAAATAAATAATGAGATTTAAGACGTGTATCTTGGCACTTTTATTTAGAATTGAAACAAGCGACATTGAAACAAGTGACAGATACACGTGGCTCTCTCGCACTGACTCTAGTCAGCGCTGCTCGATGGTTGCATCGCGCCGACCTTACATTTTTATGAAGGTGATGAAGAGGACAAAAGTTGTCCAGAAATTTGGTAGTGTTGAAAACGGCTCCTGCAGTGAAGTATTTTTCAGGAAAATAAAAAACAGAAACAATACTCGTACAAAGAACGAATAGAGCTCTTCATGAGTACGATATATTTTTACCCAGTTACTCAATTTGGACAACTACTCTTACGGATATCGTATTTTGTCACAAAAAAATTTCTAACATCTCTCTTTTGGTTAACCGAACTGTGTGAAAACGACTGTATGAGTGGTATAGTAGAAAATTAAAAATTACTCAGTTAACTCATAAGGTAATTTTACTTGATCGAACTCAGTAAAAACAGTAAATGGTCAAACAGGTAGAGCGTTGCTGTTATATCTCAAGATGTGCCTTGTGAAGTGAGCACCGCCGGATGTCTTTGTCTCGGAGCCAGAAGAGTCATAAACGGCCGGAACTGACCTACTGAAGTCCTTTATGGTGCCTTGCCTCTGCGACCTTTACGAGCACCAGAGGGTCTTTGTTTGACTTCCGGGCACGACTAGTTTTAAGGAAGATCTGTTACCGATCTAGGCAGTACATTATTAGGAGCGTTGCTGAGAGTTTCCTTCTCCTCCTCCTCCTTAGAAGTTTAAGGCTTCAGAAATTGTAGTTCCAGCGACAGCTAAATAAACCTCATGTTGTGCTGAAAGTAACGACACAACAGTTACGTCCATTCTATTTACTAAGAGGGTAGTTTTGGGGCGAAGCGGCCTTCAAATTACTGATTAGCAGTAATGGTTCATACTTTCTAAAAATTGTACGCGCTTATCGTTTTATAACGGACCTATTTTCTTCACAAGGAGTATAGTGCATTCTTGCCTGTGGAACAATTAGCTAAATTAGATTAGTGGAGTTTCACTCGAGTAAGAAACTGATCATGGCACGATGTCTCTCTTCATGGCGTGAAGTTTTAAACCACCCAAAAATTGATCTAATTCAATTTTTAATCAGAGTGAGAACAGCAACAAAACATAATATTACCTGTAAATACATGATGATCAATCACGAATATTCATGTACCGGCTAGGAAGATTGAAACTCATTAATCAAATATTCACCTGCGTTTCTCATCTTGGGCAGGAGTGTCGGGAGAGGGAGGATTCCAGCTAATCTACGTAGATACAGGAAGATGACTGGTGAAAATTACGACGAGCAAGCCTGATGTTCTACGGAGGCTTCTGTGTGGAACGCTGATAATGCAAGACCAGGTAATTACGCATCCTAGTGTAAAGGTTTCGCAGGAAATAAATGATGTATGCAAGTTGTACATTATGACAGCTCTAACTTTCCGCTTTAGGTGCCTTCAGTCTAGCCAAAGCTCAAGAAACTCACTTGTAGTTAGTGGATAGGTATTTGCCTTTGATCGGATTACGGTTCTTTCTCCTAACAAGAAATCTGGCAATAAAATAAACTTCTCGTTCTTTAAAATGAATGGCTCCACAATTTACCAGGCATTGCTGCTGAACTACGATGTTGTAGGATCAGCTAAAAATTTAACAACTGATTTAATGTTTATGCATAAAGTGAAACTAAAAATACCGTTTTATTCAAACTTTGTTTTCTTTAGAGATTGAGAAATGACAGCAGGTCTACCCTCCGAGTGAACTAATGGCTGCCGTAGTTCAGTGAAACACACTTTGACCAGTTCTTAATTTAAATGACCTTACAATTTCAATCAACGAAGAACAGTAATGCCTCAGCATTTTAGGCTTAGACTGGCTGCATTCAGAACGTTATTTACCATTTCAATTGCTTCTAAGTTATTCGGCCTCTACACAAAACAGTCTATTTTGTCGTAACATATTTTAAATTTGACTGATTAAGATTTTTCGCAAATGTCTCATTTGTGTGGCTGTTTTTTGTCACTGATGGTGTTTTTTGATGGAAACGTTTAAAGCAATATATTTTATAAAGTACAAATCTTGTGTCAGTGCACTCAAGTATAGATACTAGATATTTGAGTTGATGCTTTAACCTTTAATCCATTGCAGTTTAACAAGAATGACTGATAGATGTCCAAAATCAAACTTGAGTGTGAAAAATCCCTGTCGTCCGACCAAAGCTTCGTTTTATCTGTTACGCTTACTGTGAAAATAGGCTTTATCACCAAGGGGTTCGTAACTCCTGCATGAATTCGATTATTTTATTATAGAAGCGTAAGTATTTTCATTGCCACCACATACGTACATTTTTAATTTGGGTTTATATGGTGGAGAGGAGAAGACGTCAATCGACACAGTCCTCCCACACGACTTTACTAATGAGTATGATTACCCACGATTACATAAAAGTAATCGTAACAATTACTGCAGGTTACATTTAAGCCCATTCTATCTCTGCAATCGCAAGTTTAGTGTTAACTCATTCCTTCAGTAACTCAATTGTCAATTTCCTATTTTATTGTAATTGTAAAAAGGGGAAAAATATGTGCTTCATGAGAAAAGTAATATTTAATCTCATAAACGTTAAAATAACGTTTTGAACATTCAATTTTAGAAGTAAGTGAAATCAGAATTAAAAACATGCAAAAATATTGGTTTCGATAATTTTCCAACCCACGCTTTAAACGTGGGTTTTAAAAATGCACACCACAAATTTGTTCAAAATTTTAGTTTTCTAAAAAGTTATCCTTTACGGGCTAATTTCTTTCCTTCATGGTCTCATTGGCATTGATGAAGGCTTCATGCTCTACCTGTCTGAAATGTTATTAATGTCCATTCTAGAAGCTATCAACATTGTACTTTCCGCGCTCAATAGAAAATGAGGCGTTTTGTAGTCACACAGGTGACAAAACCATAAATAATCTGTTATAAATTATCCTCGAGAAGCACACAACATTGACAAGATAAACTGAAGTAATCGTGCCCTGAACATATGGCTCAAAATTGGATAGAACTCTGTTACAACCTGATGTGATTTTCGAAGTTTCCAAGCTTCATTGTTATTTCAGGTGAATGACAAATCATTAAATGAACAGCCAAACTATTTTCCTAGTTCATTTTATTATTGAAAAGTGCATAAATGAGGATAATTAGTCATTTTCGATTAATTGTGCACTGATTTTGTTAACATAATTGTTTTAAAAAACGTGAATCAGAAAATTTGAATTTGATAATCAGAACAGAAGCTCGACAAATAATTTGTTACATCAGTTTCGAAAATACTCAGTTTTTCCTAGGTAGTACACAACTCAATTTCAGTACTTAAACGATCAAGTTGACACATTTAATTACTACACAGCTTCTGTTACGCATTACACTTACGTTAAAGACTAAAGCTATCCTCATTCACCTTGGTGTACTGTAAAGTTGTACCAGGAAATTTATAATTTGGCAAGCATCAGATGGTATGGTGAAAAATACTTTAATCTGAATCGTAGCCGTCGTGTTCGACGATCTTGTAAAATGCATGTGTAAATGCATACTGTTATGATCTCTGCCATCACTCACAATGAAGTTCCACTGAAAAATTTTGACACTTTTGGGTGTATCATCTTTGAACTCATGCACGTTCAAGGGGCTTCAATATTCAAAAAACATTTCATTCGCTGAAAACTGTTCTGTCTATAATGAAATACTAACATTTGTATTCATAAATCTTATGATAATTTCCAACAAATTCAAATGTTTGCTGCTTTCGCTTAAATTTTCACTGCTCTGTCAACCCTCTAAGTTGATAAAACGTTTGAGTAATTGAAACTTTCGATTGAAATACCGCAGACTTTCTCCGATTGTGTCACACCGTCAAACCTGCGCCCCTCAATGAGTATGCGCCCCTACTCAGGGTAGGATCTGATGTCCTGAACTAAAGATTACGTAAGCCTCCGTTTTATCGAAATAGAATATATCTTACAGAGGAAGATCTTTTTGCGAAGCAAATTTACAATAAAAGAAATGGAGAAGAAGTACTTTAAAAACGTTCAATGGGAATGTATTTAAAGTACTTCTTCTCCATTTTTTTATTAGAATAGATTTTTGTTCGCAACGGACCATCATTTTTTTAGTTAACTGCTGATTTCGTTTTTAGCACAAATCACTTTCTCGTAAAATTTTTATCTTATTTCATCATTTTTTCAATCTTGCTCTTTCTACGTGCTGGATGCCGGAACACACCTTCCACGTAGGTCATGTTCCCTTAATTTCATACTTAAGAGTGCCTTTTACCTTCCTTCTTTGAAAATACCTTTGTTGTGGTTACGAACGCTAAAATTCGCCAATAATCTGTTATAACCTAAAATACCTATGCATGAGAGTGGTTGTGTCATACGACTCGGTGAACCGTGTCATAACAGATGGCGAAGTCAAATCCCTTATAACCAAATCAAGCGATCATTTGTATCGGGCTTGACAGAAATATGGCAAACTCAAGTGATTGCAAAATGAATCAGTTTTTATCACTGTGAAACTGGAGCTCATTTCCTGTCATTCAGGGGGATTCTGCATCGAAAAATATTATTCGTCCTGAATTTTTTTTCGACGTTTTCCTCACTTTCGACGCTTAAAGTTTGCATGGTACTAGTAGACGATACGCAAAACTTAGATGAAGATTCATGATCAAGTTAGACAGAAATTAGCTTTACAGTGTATCATTGACTGCTACAGATCATTCCAAAGAAAATCACTTACCGATACGCGCATCGACATCTTGAATCTATTTCTTGTGTGGCTCCTGTAATGGTTCTCCAGTGAACGATTTAAAGTTAATACAAGATTGACAGAGAGAAATTTAGCCCTTAATTTTAAACTATTTATCACATCCAGTAAATCCGCTGCAAAAGAAATTCGAACATCGTCTTATTCACAAGAAAAAAAATCAATGTAGATTTACTCTACGCTCCTACGCGTCCTTTAAATATATTTAGAAAACTATTAATCATTAACAGCTTCTCTGGGAAGATTCAATACTGCGTGCACAATTAAATTCATTTCTATTCCCGTGCGTATGATTCTATTTTTTGTTGAACTTCACTCAAATGCATTAGCAAACATAAACATTTCGCTAAAACTTGTTTCGTACATCGATGCATTGAACAAAGGGTGTAATTATTTCTAGTTGAAGTCTCAGAATTTCTGATGATCAAATGAAAGCTCCATTTCTTCAGATGTTGCGGAATTGCTCAAATTTTGCAGAATCGTTCAGGATCTTAAAAGGCCTGAAGGCTAATCATATATGGAGATGAGCCGCTCGTAAGTCTCGAGGCAAAAATGGCAGTATATTTGATATGTGAACCTGCATTTTCCTAGTAGAAATAAGAATGAGAACGAGAGAGAATGCCTAGAATAAAATGAACAGTTGTTTTATTCAGAAGTCCTCTTTTTCTATCACGTTTGAATGCCTTGGAAACACAGACGCTCATGAAATGTACACAAATGAGATCTAAATTAAAACAGTAGAAACAGTATAGTTCTACTGGCTTGGACGGAGATGCTAAGATTAAGTAAGAAATCAGTCCATGCTTTGTAAGCTTATGAAGAAAGTTTGCGGTAGGGTTTGCAATCGTGTGACAAAATAAAATCCTGTAATCCCGGGATTTCAGGAAGACAATCCCGAGAATTCCCGGGATCCCGGGGTTTCTTCAAATTTTTACATTTATGTTATTGTAATTTGTTGCCCATGCCCATTACAGTATTTGGCGATTTAAGGACCGAAAAGCCTTTATCTGAGAAGGATTCTCTAATAAATTCACTCTTTGTAACTGTATTTACTGACACGCCATCAACTGCTACAAGCTTGGTCACTTGTTCTTCCGGAGTACTTTGATGCACCTTTACGAAAGTTATTAGTTTTGTTTGTTTAAGTTTAGTGCTCCCACTTCTGCTCTCTCTTGCCTGAGGGCGCTTTGTTCCAATACGAATTCGGTTTTCTGAGCAACTAGTTGAATAAGCTGGGTCTACAGTTTCAGGCTTCACTATGTTTTGTTTACTTTTTATGTGATGTAACAAACCACTGGTAGACCAGCCTTTGCAATGTAAACTCTTGCCGCACTTTATACACTTCGCACTTTCTCCAGTTGCATCTTTAACATAATATCGCCACACAAAGGCTTTAGTTTCTACAGCATCGGCCGCTGCCATCGTAACTATGACTGTCTATTCGTTATTACCTGCAAAACCAAACAACAAAATATTTTCTGATGCAATAGTTGAACTATATTATGAGATGGTGTAGACTACGCTGAGTAGTGATGTAAATTGCAATAATATTATAACACTAAAGAATCTTGTGGTCTCTAATTGATTAATCATATTAAACAGCATGATTTTAATATCTAATGCTGCAATGTGTGAAGCTAAACCGATTCTTGGACTAAAGTTGATGATTTCAAATGCTGTCGCATTTTTTATCTCGTTGAAAGTTAATCAAATTCTGTTGGAATTTAAAACCACCCAAACATTTTAAATTATGCAAGTACAGAGAAAGTAATAAGAATTGGGTTAAGTCGTATGAGGGTGATGAAAAAGCGATTTTGATGTCATCAACTGGGAAATGACCTCGACAAAATAACACTCTTAAACCAGTCTTACACTAGGGCTCGTGTTTTTGTAAAACTCCTATTCAAGACAACTCTATTTTCGAAGTACGAAATCAACATCACAATCTCTACTGATTTCCCAACTCCTACCCATATTCTGCATTGCAATATTTGAAAAGAAACTGATTGGAACATCTGCAATTGATGTCTGTCACAGGTTGAGTATACCTGTTGTTTGTATAGAGCTCTCTAATTACAACTGGAAATATAAATTTTCAAAAAAACATCGAGTGCCACATAATGTCATGCAACTGTGCTTTGTTAACGAGTCTTAATAAATCGAGCTATGAGATGACGGTCGATGTTATAGAAGACGATTCTTTTTTGTTTTTGTTTTTAAAATTTAAACGAAAGTTGGTTTGGACCAAACCAGAGGAAGAAATTTATTATTTCTTCCTCTGTTTTGACAAATGACAGAAGGATTAATTTCCTAACAGATTTGTTAACTTGTACCTACACCAGAAGAAGGTAAGAAAAAGCTTATGTAAATCAGTTTTAAAATATCAAGACAATCTACAAATCAAATTCGTTAAGAAAATTACAAATACAATTTCTCTTTCAAACACGATGAAAGGACGATAGTGTTGGCTAGATGTGAAATATTTTTGGTGTAGTTAAGTGGTGAGCTTTGAGCTGTGACAAAGGTAGGAAAGGTTATGCATGGAGACGTACAGGGCAGAACAGTATGGGGCCCAGGAGACGAGAATAAAACGCGCTCGTATCAGAGTTAATGTGGTCAACTTTAAAGAACAGGTTTGCATGGAGTAGTGTGAAAACCTCCTTAGACTTGATCCTCATTTCGATCAATGAAATTCTATTTCTCGCATACTGCGGGCTCATGTCCATTAATGTAGCTGTTTAGATTAGACTTTATTCTACGATATTTGGATGGCGGTTCAAACAGTTTTTTTAATGTTCCACGATAGTATCAATGCAATTATTTACTGAGTTTCTCTCGATTGCTCAGTAAGTCTGATTCCTCCACTGTTCAACCGGTGGTTTAATTTTTTGGGAATGAATTTTTTTTATTTCCAAGGAAATTCGCAAGTCTATATCTTTCAGGACCAATTTGCCTGCAAATCGCAAGTGAGCTAATGGGAGAAGAAAAATATTAATACAGCTGCTTAGTTTAATCTGTCGATCTGAATTTCATTTTATGATGAAATAAAACTACCCCTGTAGTGCTTCAAGAGTGCCAAGAGAAGTTATTTTCACTAAAGCAGTCTACACAATTTGTCTCTCACTACCTTCATTCAAAGCTAATGCTTTTCTTATAGGCATACACTGTCATTTTTTTGCAACGCAATTCTTGCGTATTTCCAAAATCTTGCTCATTCTTTTCAATATTATGATGATTGCTTGATCTCACAAGCCTTCACGGATAATTTTTTATGCTACTTTTAGACTGGCACTCCTTCACAATGTCTACAACGTATCCGAAGAGACAATCCCCAAGAGGAGCAACCTGGTGAGAAAAATCAGGCTTTTAGGAGGTAAGATCTACAAATTGTTGCTTTCAGGCATGGTCGGCCTCACGTAAAAAACGCTAAAGGCAAAATACTGCCTGAGCCGAGTTGTTCTCTGAACTAAGTCGATGCACTTGGATTTCAAATCTATCAACCGTACAGAGGAATTTATTTTTTCCTTTAGTCCCTCATTGGTGCGCAATACGGAGGGAACCGTTATGTATGCTCTGTAATACAAGTGTGAAACTTGTGCCATCAAGATTGAATTCAAATCATTTGATCAGCTAAAGACTTAATTGCAAGAGTGGATAAGCAAAGTCTTCTGCAGGGCAAAAGATAATTAGGGAAGAACAAATGACTTTGAAATAACCTGCATGTAAACCTGGTTTCAACCTGCCTTTAATAGGATTCAAAGATGGAAAAAAGTCCCTTCTGCTCTCGAATGTTCGAGCTGTTCGGTTTTGTTGGAACAAAACGTTCTCAAAATCTCGTACGTATCTAGCTGCATTCCATCTCCAGCCTACATTGTTAGTACGAGCATACATGTAAAGAATTTAATTTACACTAATACGTCCACAGACAGAGAGAATTCACATCTCAGCTTTGGCCCATTCGTGCCGCGGAGAAAGAATTTAATCTTTACCTGTTTGCAGGGTTACACGACTATTTCTCAAACGCAAATTTTCCACACAGAGACACTTTCTGAGAATTAACGCCAGGGAATCAAAATGCAGTGTAGATGGTTGTCCAGACACGTCCAATGCCCCTGGAAATTGAAGCTGGTAGGCACCAATAGCTGTAACACGTTGTAAGATATTAAACTTGAATATTATTCAGGATACTCTTAGTTTCTTGTGCCATCAACTTCCTCGGCGGCAGCTAAATTTCAAATTAATGATCGGTAATGGCTGATAATGAATTTTTCTTTACTGTCTAATTTACCTTGGAGGCGAGAGCCGGTCTAGACGTAAGATTGTTGTTGTGCTCTGGGGTCTCAGTGGGTGGTTTCAGCGGGTTAGCTGTGCTTTACAAGAATGCCTAAATTCTGAAGAATGAACATGTGAAGCTGAAGCACCTCATTCGTTACACAGAAGAGCCACAAGCTTCAAAATAATGAGCCTCGTAAAAAGTGATCGCTGGCTTGAGCGAGAGCCAAACTTCGAGAAAATATTTGCAGGTGTGAGTGTATTTCATCACAGCAATGTGTCACGATTATCTTCTCTGTATTATATTCAGAATATATTGTATTCATGTCAGTCGTTATAGACATGAATTTATGAAATTCACAAGTTAATGGCAACACTAAGAAAAAAGAAAAATGAACTGCGTGGTTGAAAGAATCACTACTTCAACCAGAGCATAAAGAATTCAATAATACTTGATAGTTGCATGATTTCTCGATTCACTGTTACGAATCTAGATGGGAAATGCGAATAGAACCGAAGTATTCAGCCAACAAACGCACTTACGGCCACCGTCATCAGCGCATTGGTATTGCATTAAGTACTCAGCGTTAATAAGCAACACTCGATGATCGCGGCTCCGGGACACGCGACACCCTGCAATGTTGCTAGTTCCAGTCCGCTGGAGAGGGAAGCACAATGCCGCAGCCTCGTCGTGCCTCAAGTTACGAGGGCTTTTGCAGCCATTAGCATCTAAGGTTTCCAGTGAAAATCCGCTTACGCGGAGCAAAAGCAAGGTACAACAAGGATGCAGTTGCGCTTTCCATGCGTTGTAATTGGCATTCAGCGCTCAGAGTCTCATTGATATACATTGATTTTTTTGCATTGCACAGACAATAAAATGCTATCGAGTCTTGGAAACAATTAGCCAGTATGCGTAATATCCGTGAAATATTAGAATAATATTATTTTGAGAAGTGTATCCTTCAATTCTGTGAGCATTCTGCCCGTCACCTCACTAAGTAGTAACGATTTCAACTACCTCATTTTCATACTCAGAAACAACTGAATTCCGCTCTCGGCTAGCTGACTCCAAATTGAAAACTAACATTGATTCTTTTGCCAAGCCCCGTGGGTTTTTCTGATTACCCGTCAGCTGCAAATCTGTTGTTCACGAGCCTTTGTCAGCCGAGCGAAGAGGTCATATTTGCTTCGAAGGTTCTTTCGCTGGGTGACACCTGATAATTACAGTATAACCCGAAATATTCTGACTAGAAAATAGCTTTGCAGTAAAAATTACGCCACTATGCGGTCAATTTATTTTCAAATTTTAAATTAAGTACTGCAACATCAAAACATGTCAATCAACCAAAGAAGCTGACATGATAGTATTATTCTCTCTCGCTGCCGAAACATTCTCATTTCTTCAGAACGTGCTTTCCACTGAAATATTGGAGAACTATTACAGAGGCCAGAATTTTTAGAAACACTTCACGCCTTAGAGGTACTACTGGCAGCGAAAGTGTTTCGGAAAACCCTTCCTTCGCGTACACAGCTACGCAAAAACACACCTCCACTAACCCTTGACCTGGATAGCAGAGCACTTTCCTGTGACCTCAATATTAACTAGTCCACTTTGACCATACTTCTGAATAAACTTCACATCCCAATACATATATCCTTGTTTGCTTTCCCATTCACAATCCAGAAATCTTTGTAGGGCGCACGGGATAACATCAACCGCTGTTTATGAGCATTCTCGGAGGTCATAGATGCTCCGTTAAATTCACAGCTGCTTCTAAAACTACTTTTGGTAAGCAGCTATAGTTAAATTTTTTACTTTCTTATCCTCAAATTCCTTTCAACGCGTAAATCATGTGCCTCGACATGAATTTAAATTTCTTCCGGCGTTCTACATTCTTTACCTTCTTTCCTCATTTTGTTTTTTCAAACATTCATCAAATTGAGAGACTGAATTTGTAGTATTTTCCTCGAATTTTTAATACCTGTGATTCATGAAAAATTTTTTGGAGAGCCTCATTGTGCTCATGTAAGCCCACACCCATTAAAACGAGCTCAAAATCAGAGTGAAAAGTGTGAAATTTTCATTTTTCGTGTGCCACTATCGACGCAATGAATTTTCAAAATGATAAAAACTAACTCGTACCTCCGTCTACATGAATCTCAAATCCCCTATTCACGCCTCCATAAAGATTTAGAGTTAGTTTCTAATTTATCACCTTCAAAAGTACTTCTCAAAGCACTCAATAAAAATGAATTTCACATGGCATATTTCTCACTTCAGGTTCACGCGTTTGAATGCCTCGCTAGAGTGTGAAACACATTTTTCATTGATGAGGACATTATAACCTATTAGCATGCAGTTCTAACAATCTTCACTTGCAATCTTGAACCTTTTTTTCACTGTGTAAGAGTGATATAAAAGTTTACGTTCCACATCACTACAGAGCCAATTTGCAATAAAACACTTTAATAATATTGTTCTCTATCAGTGTATTTTTCATCTTTGGGATGACAGAAATTAGCCAGCCACAATTGCTGATTTGACGCATGAGAATATCACAAAACGCTCACGCGAGAGAAGCCGTTGACGACTCTGAGATTTACAATAAGAACCTACAAATATCAACGCTGAATTTGATCTGCTTCCATTCAACTACCGT
>JACJUY010001052.1:19187-29763 GCA_014220935.1 Platorchestia sp. MABIK | reverse complement strand
AACTACAGTGCCGTAGCGGCTGAAATTACATTGGTGTGAGCAGACCTGATCTAAGGTGAGTAAGTTCTATAAATAATATTTTTAACTTTCAGGTGTCTGTTAACATGGCAAAAAGCATAGCAAGCTGTGTACTCTTCAACGAATGTTCGTGTAAGCCTCCATTCATTCTTAAGATCAAAGAGAAAAACTGATTAATGGGATGAAATTGTATTGATCTTTCATACAAGAATTTTTTTAGAAGTAAGAAAAACACTTGATAACGATTAAATTCAGTTGTCGGCTTAAATTCTGTTTTCATGATCACTGAGCTTATAATTTTCTTTCTGGTCAAAATTATTTGAAAATTATTAATCAGAGCTGTTTGAACGTCTTCTAAAGCCTGTAAGAACATAATTATGTATCTGCCTAGATAACCATCTGTGAAATGTCGTCCCATCAACGAACCATTCTTAGGTATGGCCAGGGAATTTTGCACAGCGCATTAGATGTACTTTTGCATACTGGTTAGAATTTAGTGAAAACTGACTTCAAATAAGTAGTTGCAGTTATTTTATTGAGCCTGGTTCAAAAAATTTGCCACAGCTTGCTACCATCCTCGTAACATTAGGAGTTCCTCGCGTCGAAAAAACAATTCATTTCGGACAGTCTCCTGAGATCTTTCATGCGCGTCTGACTCTGGCTTTGAAATTACAGCGTTTGTTGTTTCTTATGAATCGATAAATAAAATTAATTTGCCTATTCTGCATGGCAAAATTTTTCAACTGAGCTTAAAATTTAAATTTAAATGAGCAGTAAGTTACGTTCCTGTAGGATTTTCATGCCAACGAGTTGCTTTTCAGCAACTCAAGCCTGACGGTACCTGAACGACTAACTGACATCTTTGCCTCTGTTCTCTCCGCTTATGCAGGTAGCAGTCCGTTCGGCGAAATACGTCGCTCACTTTTAACTTCTTTTGTGTTTTTGTTTTTCTTCTCCGTACGCATGGTTCGAATAAAGAACAGTGTTTTTTTTCCTCTGGCCCATCACCAAGCCCTGGCGACAAACTCTGCGATTTATAAAAGAAGTTATTTGGGCTACAATTAAAGCAACAAAATTGCCAAATTGTATTGCTAGCGTCTCAATGGGCCAAACACACACTTTCACATGTGGGAAAAAAAACAATTTGTGCTTGACATCGGGTTCTATTCGATTATTGTACTTTAAATGTTTCCTACTGTTTCGATAACACTTTAATACGTGTTTCCCCCTTTTGATGAACGCACAGAAGCACAATTAAATTTATGCATTGTGTTTGGAAGTTATGCTTGTAATGGTAATAATGAGTTTCTTGCATTGATTTATGTCTCATTTCTTCATTCGATTTAAAATGGTTATCAAATGCCCTTAAAACAGAAATCCAGTAGAGAAATTTTTGAGTAACTGGAAGGCCACTCCACAGAACCACGCCGATCATTCCAAAAACACGGAAACTACTGATCCATATCCCGCCTCACTTAAATAAAGCAATAGGTAAGCTGGGTGGTCAACTTCCTCGTTTAGCAGATGAGGATGAATTTCATCATGTAATATGTGCGGGTGCCTCTCTTTGCAGTGGTGAGGAGGCCGTATACCTTGAATCACTTCTCGGTTGAGCTGCATAATTTTCAATTTTCTGAAACTTCTCAAGTTTCACCACAGTTCCTTGTTTGGTGCTCGTACTTAATTGAAACATTTGAGAAAAATTAGGATGACGAAACAACTTGAGAGATCAACGCAGAGTTTTGCAATTACTCAACCGAATAACGAGAAGTATATAAATAATCAAACTTCTTAATCACACTAGAAGAACCTTCACATCTCATTTCAAGTATTACGAGCGTTCATGGCCTTCGTATTTGACATAGCTAGCAATTGTATGGCCTACACCCTTTTTGTCTCCTTTATTTTGAGAGAAGACAAAAGATAACAACAAGAATTAACCAGATTCATCACTTTCATTTTACATTTTTGCATCATTCTCAAATATACTATGCAGTAGCTTTCGCTAATTCTCATGATTATACAGCAGCGGTTTGGTGCTGGTTTTTCCAGCGCAGCACGTCATGGAAAACCTTGTAGGAAAAGAATTATGCTAAAATTTTAAACTTTTCCAATATCATCCACTGTCTCGGAATTGCTATCTAGAAAGTCCGCAACAGGTTAGAACAGTAACATTGGAGACAAATTCGAACTTATTTACTGATAAACGTGAAAGTGCATCAGAAATATGAGAACAAAAATGGCTCTCCTCGATTTTTGACGATGATTGCCAGTCGAATAGCAATCGTCTTGGTCGCGTTAAATTGCAGAGGGAATTGAGACTCCTCACGCTGCGAAACTCTTCGGGCCTGCAACTGAGCCACCAAAAATGACCCTTTGGTAACTCATTAGTGCTGTAGAACCTGAATGATGATCGCTCTCTCTTACACTAGAAGTTCAGCTCGTCGCTAGTGATCCATCCTCTAGTAGTGAAGCCTTTTGTGCAGATTAGTAATCTTGTTGAGAAATAAATAGGTGTATTGAACAATTTTATTTGTTCATTTTCTGTCTAACGTTAATTTAACATGAGTTGTCCTCTGCGGTGTCTTTGATCTAAACTAAGAAAATAAACACATTTCTGAACCTATTATGTTGCATTCGAGAGTGATTAATGACGAGGCTTTTTAGAGGAGTGAACTTTGAGGCAACTCACCAAACACTGCCCGGACTGCCGCTGAAGAAACCTTCGAATTTCACGTTGATTGTTTTTAACGTTCACTGCATGAGCGCTCTCAGGTCATAAAAACTAACCCTCTCAAGTAAAGCTCTAAGCTATGAGTATTTGTTTTGCGTGGTAAATAAACAATTCAGACTGGTAAGTTTTAAAGAATAAATCTACAGGCTCATTTCATGCTCATTTCTTAAATAAATTCCGGAGTCACACAAGGCAGTCATATTTCATGGGCTAATTTCAGTTTTGTGCTCTCTTCATAAATCCTGCCCTCACAGTTCTCTTAACTTCGATCACACTGAACATACTTTCGTAAAGGAAAAAGTATTTTAAAATGAGGAAGAGAAGCATCTCAGTGAGTGAAGAACTTGAAAAACGTTGCAAGGTAAGAACGCCTTTTCAGTTCTTTTGAACTCCCACTCCAGCAACCCACAACTGACAAATGTTCCTTGTTTAGTCTAAGGTTGGGCTGCTTTTCACTTTAACTGCGGTATTTGAACAAACCTAGCGAACCATTGCTCTCTCTGATGTTTTGGTAAGCCACAATGTCCTTGTTAGTTATTGTTGCATCGTAAAAACAATAAGAAAAATAATCCAATTCAATCGTAGGTTTATTAAAATATGCACAAAAGCTAGGAAAACCACACTAATACTTATTTATATCTTGAACAAGTAAAATATTGATCTTGATTTAGCGAATGATCTTCTCATCTTCCTCTCACTTTCTATCCGCCTACCCTCCCTACTGAGCTCTCCTCAGGCTCTAAGGCAGGAGAGTGGCCGGAGAGGCTCAGCGGAAGCTGCAGCGCATGAGCTCATGCATTTCAATTTGGCGGCCTGCAACGGATCACCCAGGTATGCACCGACTGCGTGATGTTCGCTATATATGCTGCGCCAGCAAACAAGGAAAACAGTCTCAAGTCGTGCCCAAACAGTTGCAGAAGATATGCACGTCTCAAGCGGCACTCGCGGAATGCAGCTCCCTGGCTGCGACGTGCAGATTTGCACAGATCAAAAGACATTTAGGGGCTCCGGTGAAGGAAGGGATTCTTCTTTTGAGAAAAACAGTCATGGCTAACACACGTTTCGTTTCTTTGTTTCCTTGATTCGAATCATTGCTTTGCTGTTCTACGTTTGTATGGCCAGGATTTAGAGTTTTGATTTCATTTTGTCTGTTTCTACTTCTAGCATGAAATTTTGCACTTCGATTGGGGTCTGGAAGGAGGTCATAGGCATTACTAATTTCAATCTCGAGATCAGATATTCTCACACTAATTATAGCGTTGAAACTAGTATGACAAGCTTGCTGGAAAACAATTGGGTTTATAATTTCATTTAGTGACATGAAAGTTAGTTGTGATGCGACTTATTTCTCTGATTCTTCGTGTTAAGTTCACCTCTTCAATTTTCTCATGTTTATTGTATACAGGTAAAAATGTAATTGTGCGAGCTTCCGTTGAATGAACTCAAATATCGAGCAGATCCCCTCTTTTCATCTATATTTTTCTCCCTGGTACAAAGCTGAAACGAACTTCATGCTTGGCAACCTTTGAAGGTGCGTTGAGTAGCATCATAGGTACCTTGTCATTTTTTATCTTTTTCTTATGTCCATCGATTTATCATCTTCTCTTTGTAGTGGTAATTTTAAACGTAAACCTCACACCAACTGCACCCTGCGAGCTCGTGGCAATTGAGGGAGAACTGTTTCTTACATTTTCAGATCCTCTGACGCTGCCTGCCCTAGCAACAGCTTTTGACTAGGTGAAGACTCCGAGACAGGAGCCTTTTTTATTTTGAAATTTTCGTAGCCATAACGTTGTGTAAAATCAAAATTGGATAGCAAATTTTTTTTAGCTTAAATTTCAGTGAAATTCGTACTCAACTGAACGTTCAAGTTTAAACAAAAGGATTTCTCAAGTGGAGATTTTCTGAAAACCATTTCGAACCCAAGAAATAAAAGTTTTTGAGGAAAATGAATTTTGCAGGATTGGTTTTGATTTAATATCTCAAACAGTATTGAGGTTCGAAGATTTTCCCGCTGGCTCACAGGTGAAAAAAGACAAAATAGTGCAGGGAATTATTGAGGTCAAACGTAGAAAATTCACAAACCAGATTCTAAATATTTCTATGTGTTAAGAGCTCTCTTCTCTTTTCTACGCCAGAGACTTTTTCATTCAGAAAACAGTAGCCTGATTTACAGACTTTGAGTTGAGAAACACTCGCTTCTGAATATTACTTACCCCAAAAGTATCACTAGAAAAAACTGATCTCATCAGTTGTAGTGAAATTTTAGTTGAACTTAATTTTCAAAATTGAAGCCTCAGGTGTACAAGCTGACTTTTATCTCTACTGTTGAATATTTTTGGTATACTAAATAGAAACAACCTGATAGGTGAAGAATTTGCTCAGTTCCAGCGTTCATTTAGTCCCACCATTTTTCCTTCATGTAGGAGAGGAGAGATAACAGGAGCAAGGAACAAAATCAATCACAATGAGGCAAAAATACTGACTTACGAATGAGTCCGATTATGAATATGAATGAAAATGAAAAGGAAACTGGTTTAATTCATAATTAGACTTAACATAAAATAACATGGTTTCGAATCATTGTGAGACTCTATATTCTTTTCTGTTGACCAAAAAATTAATATTCGAACAAAGACGAAATCAGTTTCCAAACTATAATTTTAAGCGACAATTGAGCTGATAGTCAATATAATCAAAAGTATATGCAGTAGAAAAGTAGGATCTTAATGAAGACCAATTCATTTAGACCACAGAATTGAATGTTGAGGTTACGAAACACTCCTACACCCATAGGTAACTATGGACGAATAAGACAAAAGTAAACTGATTGTATTGAATTTACTCTGATGTGCGGTTCTACCACTAAGAAATGTGGAGCGCAGTGACGAATGTTTTAATACATAGACACACAATTACTTGATTGATAAAGTAACATGATTTCGTACACGTGACGTGATTCAACAGACACAACATTGGATCAACATAAGGAAGGTAAACACATTCAGAGTCGTTCACTGCATAACCAACGAATAAAATGGAACGCTACATGGACGGAGTTCAAAGCCCAGAACTGGACTTTCAAAAATGTGCGTCATTGTTGCGATACAGTAGGCAGTGAAAATTTTTCTACCGGCTCGCCCACACTACGTGCTGCTTTCCTTGACCCAAATCTTCAAATTTGAATTTTTTCCTTATAAAATTTTATCACTGAACATTTGGTGCTCAGTTTCGCAAATTTCCGCCAACGCCCTTGAAATGAGCCGTCTGAGCTTCTTCGAAGTCTTCCTAAGCCGCCATAGATGCAGTCAAGGCACAGATAGGGTCTTTTCGCTCCTCTCCTGCAAACCCGAGTGCGATCACTGCCCGGAGCTTTCAGTGGCAAATAAAGAACTCATGTATAGAAGTGGCTAGCGTCGCTGGTGGCAGATCTACGCTCACTGCGAGTTGGATGTGTGAAAACTCATGAACAGAAGTGTGATTAATACATTTGTTTGCGACACAACCACATTCACGCACTAACTTTTACGAGCGCTTCAAAATTATCAGAAGTGAAAATCAACCATAAATTATTGTTAAATAGAAACAGACATCAATGTCGTACGTAATAACTTCAGTGCTGCTCGCCTGTGCCAGTTGAATTTGAGGTCGACGTCGCTCGTGCGGTCTTCCAGCACTGCTGTGCATTTTGCGAAATTTAGCCTGAGTTCAGATTTAAAAGTTGGCGCACGCGTTAAGTTAATAAGATTAAAGGGTGAATGAGACGGAAATTACTGGTATGAGAGGCTTCAGCTATTTTCGGTTAACTATTTCTGAAGCCAGTGACTCGAATGGGCGAGTGCATCAGCTTTGAAAAATATTCTTTCTCTTAGCAGTTCGCGACTCAGTCAGCTTCGAAATCAAAAAATAATTTTTCAATGAATGCAGCCTGTTTTAGAACCATCAGGAGGAAAAAATTATATTAATGACAAAGATAAGAATGAAATGCTAGCGATTTACACCTTTGTGTAAAATAACTTTCCGAAATGTCTTCTGGATTTACCTAAGAGGAAAGTCTTAGTATGATAGGATAATGGGAATAGGAAAGGATCGTCTTAATATAATAGGATAATAGGAATAGGATAGGATATGCTTAGTTTAATAGGATAACAGGAATAGGATAGGATAGTCTTAGTATAATAGGATAATAGGAATAGGATAGGATTGTTTTAGTATAATAGGATAATAGGAATAGGATAGGATAGGATAGGATAGTCTTAAGGTAATAGGAATAGGATAGGATAGTCTTAGTAAAATAGAATTTAAATCTTTTCAATGATCAAAAATTTTCATTTTGTAGAGCATCTAATTGAAGCCACAGGTCTCAAACACCTGAATAAATGCACAATTGCATGTAAGCGTCTTTTATTAGCTAGAAAACATTTCTTAGGCACTGAACTCGAATGCGTTTTAGCAAGAAACATTTCTGGTCACAACAGAAGTGAGGACTAAGGAGGACAATTTTCTTCCATTGATATATTATTCTATAACCTCAATAGGTTATTTTCTGATTGACTTCCTCAACTTTGGAAATGGTGATTAACTTGTGTCTTCTACGTGATGGAAAAACCGAGATTTGCATCTTGAGAGAGAAAGTTTCTTGTTAGATCGTGTTTATGGGCAATACTCTGCCGGAGCAAGCGTCTGGTAAGGTAGAAAATAGAACATGTTAGGCATTTCAAAGAGAAGCCTCTCGTATTCAATGTGCGTGTGTTTCGCACTCTCTCCTATTCGTGAAAAACTGAGAAACATCGAAATTGGAAACACTTAGCAATGGTAAAATAGAGAGATCAATGAAGGTGTTTCTTCTCGTAGATTCAAGACACACACCTAGTGCTCGATTTTAGTTTCGATGCGCCTCATCATTGTGCGACAAACGAAATACCATCACTGTACGTCAGTGGTAAGAACCCTGACGCAACACTTTGTGATACTTTTCCGTAGGATAGAACTAAACAAGCATGTTCCATCAGTCCTAAATTAAGTAAAAATTATGAAAAGCTAAAACATCGGTAAGAACACGTGAACTTCTCATAATTTCATTGAATAGGTATACATAAAAAAACATTGCAATCCAGGTGTACAAATAAAACTCTGAGGAGTACTGCAACATAATTTCAGAGTCCCTTGAGAATTTCTTTCCTCTCCACGGCTGTGTACGCCCAGTGGAGTATTATTACTCAGGGGAGTACGCCCGCTGTAAAACCAGTACGAGAAGTTAATCAGTCATCCAATCTAATTCAAGCGGAACTGTCCCTCATTACGAGGCGACGAAGAGAATTCATTATTCCAAGCGATCGTCACCTCGTACATCTCGTCTAGGCAACCGAGTGGAAACAACCCCCAGGTGGTAACAAGGCTAAGGCGTTCAGGCGAATTCAATTACAGTTTCTCGCCAATGTTTCTCCTGTCAAAATACACTGCCTGAATTTGATCACAATGTCTCGCCATTGTAACTCCTGACATAATACACTGTGAATTTTATCACAGTTTCTCGCCATTGTAACTCCTGACATAATACACTGTGAATTTTATCACAGTTTCTTGCCATTGTAACTCCTGATGAAATACACTGCCTGAATTTGATCACAGTGTCTCGCCAATGTTACTCCTGACAAAATAAACTTGGTACCCAGTTGAAAAAAAAATACTTTGAACATAGAAAAAGCTTGCTCTAAAAATAAAAAGTATGACAAAGTGCTTACTGCATTCGAATGCGGTAATCACTTTTTTCGCTCATGAATCATGCAAGTGTCGATATTCTGTGCCGGTGATCCAGTTGATTTTAATTCAGTCATATACTTTTGGGATTTTTTATATTCATTTTCACGTGGAAAAATGTCATTCATGAATAATCAAATAAATGTTCATTTTTGAAATTTTTAGAGACAGAAAATATGACAAACTTCAACTTTGGAGCAAAAGCTTTTGATTTTTAACCATCACGGGAGAAATAAATGTATTAGGGATAAAAACTCGGAGTCGTGGCACAGCCTAACGAACAAAAGCTATGAAGAATCTTCCTGCTGCTTAAAAGCTTTGCATTCTTTTACCGAGTGCTGTGAGCTGTTTCAGCGCTTGTCTCGCCAATCCAGAGACGTGAAAGAAAACGTGAATACCAAAGACGAGAGTTCGATGACTGATCAATCATTTAATGCATTGAGTATCAATTTACAGCCTCCGACTTGGTTTGTAAAAGTTATCTCCCGATACTTATCTGCATTTCCACTTTCATTGCATCTGCAAATGGAATTGAAGTCGTCAATAACTATGTTTTGCTTATTTGAATGCTTGCTTATAACGTACAATTTTTGTTCGAGAATGAGGCAGTGGCCGTGGCGCAAAATTTAGTGTTACAATTGTAGGCGATAGATGAAAATCTAAAGCCTGAGAATGACGCCCCTCCCATTCTTCATTTACTTACCTCAGTAATTTTCAATGCTCCATAAAAATTCCGGACTCAGATTTTCCTACTCTTGTTTTTGGCAAACATCATGTGATACAGAAAATTTTTGTCATGTATTCCAATAACCATCTTTGCCCTAACCTGAGCGACATGCAACGAGTTCAGCCATTTCTTTTCGTTCGTTTTACTGAACCGATCACGCATTTCTTAACGCTCATTCAAATTCCTATACTTCAAATTAATCTTTATAATGTCCCAATACTTTGGGTCACTCATTGATCATTCTCTCAGTAAACTCAATTTTGATATTTTCTCTGCTTAGAACTGCAGTTCTGATACATAAATAAATTACATAAACTTGATATTCACTTCATTCCGTAAGTTATACTTTATTGAGTAGAATACTGACTCCTCTTTACGTCAGCCTTTTCTCGTTGACGCTTCTTCCATTTTTCAGTTTATTCATATTTTAGAACTGCTTCTTGCTCAAAGTTTGTCCCAATTTTTTTGATAGAAAGAACTGGTGCACTTGAATTTATGCGAAGACTTGTTACAAATAACAGTTCCGAGATCTGGTGTAGAGCGATATGCTAGGTTTTTGCATGACCATCGCTGTCGGTTCATTTTTGTCTGCAGCCCTTGAACTTCGCAAAAAAAATCAACGTCGGTCATCTGCTTCGCGTCGGCTTTCCCGCCCTGACCTGCGGCCTCAACGAAGTGTCATTGACCCTAGACCTTACAGCACATATTTGCATCGTTCGAGCCTTCACGCTATTTAGTACAGCGCAACACTTGACTATTTCGGCGCCATTACTACAGAGCTACGTGTTTCTTATGGCCTGTGTTGATCAAACTGTTACTCGAAGGATAGCATTTTCGATCTGGGTTTATTGCCTCTGGAATACAATGAGATGAGACTTTAACCACCTCAACAGGAGGGAGCACAGCGGCGGGAGCGTTAGAGGACATTATTCCTGAATCACAAAAAACAGGCAAGAGAGTCAAGAGACGCTAGTTGGCTTCAAATTTTCTGTTCTGACGGTCAGACTTGTCAATACCCTGCTTCTTGAGGCTTCTTATATAAACTAACCTACCTAATCATTTTCAACTGTAATAAAAACTTTTCCCTTCAAATGATTTCTAATGATTTTTTATGTTTAACGGAGAGTTCTTGTGTTATTGGTATTGTTTCCTTTAATTGAGAGCATGACCCTTAGTAGGAAATCTCCTTTCAGTTAATAGAAAAAAAAGAAAAGAAAAGAAAAAAAACAGTTTATTTCCAATAGAGATGGTACAAAATTACCCTCATTGGTTTTTAAAACATCTTAAAGTTAACACACTTAAATGATACACACACACGAGTATTGTAATACCCATGT
>JACJUY010001051.1:136289-156227 GCA_014220935.1 Platorchestia sp. MABIK | reverse complement strand
AGCAATGGGAGGGAAACTGACTTCACTCACTGAAGAAACTTCCAAACTATTGGAGGGAAACTGACTTCACTCACTGAAGAAACTTCCAAGCTATGGGAGGGAAACTAACTTCACTCACTGAAGAAACTTCCAAGCTATGGGAGGGAAACTGACTTCACTCACTGAAGAAACTTCCAAGCTATTGCGAGGGAAACTGACTTCACTCACTGAAGAAACTTCTAAGATTTGGGAGGGAAACTGACTTCGCCCATTGAAAGAAGAGGAACCCAACTGTGGGTGGGCAACTGACTACACCCATTGAAAGAAGAAACTCTCAAACTTTGTTCCAAGACAAATTTCATCCACTGCAAGATAAAACACCCAAACCTGGCATGGAAAACTCACTCCATCCACTGTAGGATGAAACACCCAAACCACACGTTCAAAACTGTCTTCATCAATGAAAAGACTGGTGGTTAAATTTGGTGTCTCGGATTTGCCGTTGATTGACATCAATGGAAGAGATTCTTCTATTGAGATGATTGCTTCTGAATGTTCCGTAATTTAATTTCAAGAATATCCCACCACAGCGTCATGACTGAAAGTTGTCGAAGATGGAAGCTTGGATTAGATGTTAGTTTAATCCTTTCTAAACGCAGCAAAGGTGTTTCTAAGACAAGATGGAAGGCACCATTTAGTTTGGTGTCGACACGTTCATTGCCGATTTACCACTAGGTAAACTGCTCATTTACGTATCGGTGTGAAAGAACGGCAGTTCAATTTTTCAACGTAGTTTAACAAGAGTTTACAGTATACGAGGTAAAATATCATCAAGCTATTACACTTACATATTTCTAATGAAAGATAAAACAATTTTTCGAGCAGTTAAGTTGTTTTTTAAGCTGTTCTTATTACAACCTTACTTAACATGAGACCGCTGGACGCACACGTGTGTCCAGCGAACGTGCTAAAGGAGCGCTGAATCTGTGCACAAAGTGGACAAACAGCAAGTCGAGAAAAAGTTCACGAAATTGAAAAAGAAAGTATAGATACTGAAAAATAAAACAGCAATGAACCGAGAAAAAGATTGCCCATATTCCTATAAATACACCTGAGGAGTTGTGATATCAACTTCGAACGAACAACAGTTTATATTTTTATGAAAATATGTTACAATGATGAATTGACTGCTTGGAAATTTTTTTTAGCGCTAAAAATGAAAGTTATAAAAAGAGTCGATGAATGAAACTAGAGGTGTGTCCAGAGCGTGATAGCAACAGGGATTCGTTGCATGCAGGTAGGGTACCATGCTACGCTGGCTGTACTACCGTTATTGTTCTTGTTCCGCTCCAGAACAGCACAAATGAGAGTTTTTGCAGTGACGCAGGAACAGACCACCACTTGGTTCTATGGTGTTACTGACGACTCAACCTTAATTTCTAGGTAACTGCGTATAATAGTTCACTGAAATCAAACACGGCTCTTGCAATTGTAAATGATGTATTTTCTAGAAATGAAGTCCATCATAGATCGATCTCCACTAAAATTTTTTCCTTAACTCTTTAACGTCCGCATTTAGTACTCATAGTACCGTTATCACAACCACCATAATTGAACTTGAACCGGCATCATGTTGTCACCCACATCACAACGAGGAAGTGACTGCCACTTGACAAAGAACTCTATCACATTAGGGCATCAATTTTATAAAGAATAAAATACATTAGAGCTTTTTATGAAAGGGAATTTTGAAGTCCACTATGACGATAAAGGGTTAATAATTTCAATATATTTCGTGGGTTCCTAACTCACCGATTAGATTGTTAGTTTAAGCCTTTCTAACCACATAAAATGTGTCCCCAATAGAGGGATGAGGAAAGCATTAATAAGTATGCAATTAGGGAAACGGGAATTTATGCAAAAGTGTTCGTACACATGATTCCGTTGCGCATAGAGGCAGCAAGATTAAAATAAACTTATAAAACAAGATAAAAGTTGTACAAAGTAAAAGATGCTGGAGAAAGCGACAGCAATGAATAAAAAAAAACGCCCCGCGAGAAAGTAAAAATTCCACTCTATTTCATCAAAAGGAAGGCCTACGTAACCTTCAGGTCGGAGCCCCACATCTTCCCCCTTGGAACGCTAATACCTATAGGCACATTAGTTGTACACCTCTGAGGGTACTTAGCATGCAGAGACAAGCAGTGGTAGCTATGCCAACAGCTGTATCCATGCTACATCTTGGTGCTTTACTATAAGAACGAGTCATCTAAATTTATTGATGTGCACAATGTCATAGGCAACTCTCAATGACCAAACATTGAGGCTGAATTGGAGAAAGTTTTTACTGATATCATTTGACTGGGCAAGCCTGTGGCAGCTTCAACCATCTTCGATTGACTGTTCTCTCACATCGTTTATTGTTAACATTCATTACAAAAGCACATAGAAATTGTAATGAACGTCTTCATTGATATTTCGAGTTCGTAAACAGTTTTTCATTGAAGGCATTCATCGATCACCAACCAAAACTTTCAAGTCGAGTATTGTTAGCATTCAGTTTCACTCAAGCTTTTTGAAACTTAGCCCGAGGAATTTTAGATTAGATTGTTAGTTAGTTAAAGCCTCCCTATCCGCCACAAAGGCGATTCAAAGAGAGGATGGAGGAAGGCACCATTTAGTGTGGAGTTAAGGGAATGCGGAATCTATGCAGAAAGGGCATAGAAACATTAAATTGAAGAAGGAGATTAAGAAACGAGATCAAAGACGAAGAAAAAAGTAATAGGTGATGAAAAACAGGACAGCAGTGAACCGAAAAAGAGATGGTTCTTAACATAACAAAATCATTTTATTTCGACAAAAAGAAGGCCTACCTAACTTTCATGCAGCTCAGACACTTTCACATTTCCCCCAAGGAGTGCTAATTTCCCTAGATACAAAAGTTGTATCCCTCTGAGGGGAGGAATTTTGGAATGTTTTTGGAGCTTGGCTGAAAGAACTTCGCTGCTCAGCTGAGCTATACAGGGTTGTCCCATGAAAACGAAACCTGAAATTAAAATAATGTAATATAAAAGTATTTGCTGTTCTGTTTCGATATAATCTTTGTTGAACGCTTTCCTACGAATGATATTCGTTTTGATACAATATTTTCGGAAATATTTACCTCTTAATTACCATACTGAAGACTCTCAGAAACATCTTTGGGCAAGAAAATCGAAGAATAAGATGTAAAGAATATGGATGAAACAGAATGAAAATGCAACAAATAGTTCGTGAATTACATTATTTTAAATTTCGTTTTCATTTGTCGCTGGAAAACCTGTATAGAAACATTAAAATTCAAAATTGAACAGTTTCTCCATCTTAAGTGATGAGATTGAAGAGAACTTTAGGTTATTTTCGTGAATTTTTAGCGTGAAAATGAAATTAAACATCGGCTCTAGAAATTACACACTAAGCACGGCCGCCCAAAATCAAAGCAATTTAATTGTTTGTTTACTTGTTCAGCTTGATGGTACCAAAAAAAAGGCAATTCATTTTCCCATATTCCACATTGTAAACGCTGCAAAGCACTCCGTGTGATTGCATATATGATCAAATGGAATTATAATTTAGTTTAGGCCTCCCGAACCACAACAAAGATTATCCAAAAAGAGAAAGATGAAAGGCATCCTTTAGTTTGAATGCAAGGGAATGCGGAATCTATGCACCAGGTGTATTCCCTCGCAAGATCTGATGCGCATTGAAACAGAAAGTCGAGAAGGAATTTTGTGAAAAAAGATGAAAGTTGAAGAAGAAATTAACGGGTGCTGCAAAACAGGACAGCAGTGAACGCAAAAAAGCTTGTACAAAAGGAAACAAAAACTATTCTACTTCAACGAACAGAAAGCTCACCTAACTTTCAGCTCGGGACCTCACATTTTAAGCGCTCCGGAGCGCTTATTTAAATAGACACAATAGTTGTTTCCCTAGAGAGGTTGCCTCTGTCAAGGCAAATACGCCCAAGTTTGCCAAGTAACAGGAACTGCTAGGGTAATAGATGAAAGGTTTCAAAACACAAATAGAAGCCGCTTTTTTCCTTCAATGCATTCATTTATCTTTCGGAAGTTCTGAACATTTATATTTTACGACATTGCGGCCGTGTGGCGATTTTCTCCTTGCTTTCTCCATGGCCTCCTCAGAATTTCTTCATTAATTTTTCGTAAAATTGGACCTGAAAATTTGGCTTTTAATACGGCGTAAGATAAAAGGAAACTTGCACCAGGCATCTGCATTTTAACTTGTGTTTGAGGCACGGCCAAGAAAAGAATTCCGTTTTTATCACTTAATTCGCAGGTTTTATTTCCCAGTTTCGGAGTCGCTCTCGTGTTTTGGAATTCTGTAGGCTATACTGTTGTCCTCGCACTGCGTCTTTAATTGATTGTCTCTAGCATTTCAAAAACTGCACGACTTGAAGAAAACAATAAACTCTACAAAAGGGGTAAAAATTTTTCGATCATGGGAGCTAAAGAAGCATGAAATATTGGCTTCTGTTCTTTGGTAAATTACCAACTGATACTGAAAAAAGAATGCTCTATACACTGTTCTTCAAGTAAAATCCACATGAGAAGTAACAAATGTTGTAATACTTTAGATATTTATGTTTGAATCAATTGATAACACGTTCACTCTCCATAACTTAATGCTTCAAAAGTATCAAAAGATAATCCTGCCACTGCACGACCACCATTCTTGTTCTAAATTAGAATCACACACAGTCCAAAATTTTGGCAAAAATTTTTGTCGAAAATTTTTTTCCAGAATTTTGTCCAAAATATCAAGGGCCAGATTCCCCCGAAAATTACACCGTCGGAATCGGCACAGGAATTTTTAAGATCCGAAAGCTGTAGCACGGATAGCGCACCTAAACTGACATCGAAGAACTTACGCTGCGAGCTCTACCGCTACAACGACGTAAATTACCTAAAACTTCGGCCCAGCTTCTACAAGAGCAGTGGACCACCGCATTGGCCGTGTGAGTGAGACAATCCGTACAGTTCTTGCCCTCAATTTCCGGACGGAAAGTTAACAAAAACAAAAGAGCTGCTGACAGATGGTGCAAGTTGAGGACTTGGAGAGCACGACGAAGCGCTCAATTTCGATGCAAAAATGTTGGAATGTTCGCCTAATTTCGATGCAAAAATATCGCCATGTTTTCGTGAAGGGGATCGTTTTCAACGAAGCTAACAAAAACCGAAACTGCAATGCAGTTAGTGAAGAGAAATTTTACAGTGTTGATCGTATACTTGCAAAAAGATGAGCCACTTTCTTCGAATTTCCATCGATGATTTCCTTTCGATATTTAAATGAATAAATGAAACAAATGACAACTGCGACGTAAGAAATCCGTCGTTCCCAATGATGTAACTGTAACTGCAAATCCTTCGGATCCTTCCCACAGTGACGCGTGATCCATTGCTCAGGTCAGGCGGCTTACGAGCGTGATCGTTAATTGTAGCTCAAGTCGAAAAAATTCTTTCGTAATTTAAGGTGTGATGAAACAAAAATTACAATTGTAGGTCAAGTCGGAAAAATTTCTTCCCCATTCTAAGTATGATAAAATAAAAATAATAGTTATCGGTCAAGACGGAAAAATCCTTTCCAATTCTAGGTATGATGAAACAAAAATTACGCTGAAATACCAACATTGGAGCTCTGCTGGACGAATTCCTAATTATTCCCGTTTATTTACCGAGGAATTTTTTTCTGCGTAATGAGAGAGTGGGTCAAGTTTTCTGGATCGATTCGCGCAAGTGCGGAGTTCGTCGTAAGAGAGAAGTACCTTACGTACACAAAAAAAAAAAACAGTAGAAAGTTCTACTTTAACGGCATTGCCTCTTTGCGTGGAACCTAAATTTGCTGCACGAAAATTCAGTCTTCTGCAGAAATTGAAAGATCATGGAATGATGGCTGATAAAAGAGCCTCCATAGTAACGGAATACAATTCTGCTGGCATACCATTAATGCTAGCGATCAAGCACTGTTGACAAGTTTGATTCATGTCCTTTCATTATATGTCACACCAACAAATGTTTAAATGTCATAGACAAATATTGTTCGTCACACTACCTCATTAAGCGACATCGCTGCCTCATTAAGCGACATCGCTGCCTCATTAAGCGACATCGCTGCCTCATTAAGCGGCATCGCTGCCTCATTAAGCGACATCGCTGCCTCATTAAGCGACATCGCTGCCTCATTAAGCGACATCGATGCCTCATTAAGCGACATCGATGCCTCATTAAGCGACATCGCTGCCTCATTAAGCGGCATCGCTGCCTCATTAAGCGACATCGCTGCCTCATTAAGCGACATCGCTGCCTCATTAAGCGACATCGCTGACTCATTCAGCGACATCGCTGCCTCATTAAGCGACATCGCTGCCTCATTAAGCGACATCGATGCCTCATTAAGCGACATCGCTGCCTCATTAAGCGACATCGCTGACTCATTCAGCGACATCGCTGCCTCATTAAGCGACATCGCTGCCTCATTAAGCGGCATCGCTGCCTCATTAAGCGGCATCGCTGCCTCATTAAGCGACATCGCTGCCTCATTAAGCGACATCGCTGCCTCATTAAGCGACATCGCTGACTCATTAAGCGACATCGCTGACTCATTAAGCGACATCGCTGACTCATTAAGCGACATCGCTGACTCAGGGGACTCTTACTTTGGGACGAATTTTTTCCCTATTGGACAGATTAATCTGAAAATTGAACCGCGTATGTAAATTTGAATTTAAAACGTTTTTGCTCCCCAACATTTTTCGAATTTCTGCGCAGAAAACGAGTTATTTTAATACGAAAGGTCTTTGGGATACATTTCAAAACGCCTTGGAAGCCTAACCAATTCATTTTTACAGTTTCTTTTAGTGTTTTAGCCATCAGAACACAATATTCTATGATCTGTATAAAGGAAAATTTTAATTTGTTGTTACCGACATTTTATGAATTAAAAAAATCCACAACTAATTTATTTTTTTCGATATAAAATAATTATAAAAAATCAAAAAACAATGTTAATTTACAGATTAATGTAAATGTAATTACGAATAAAATGAGCCCTAAACCAAGTCGCCACGTTTATATATAAATATGAGCTACAAGGGCCCTAGAAATATGAAAACTTACATTTTCCATGAGAGCTAATTGAATGAAAATATCGACCTAAAGCATACACTTACGTTTTCCAAAAAAATTAGTAGGAAATGTTGATGCAGCATTTGACAGAGCAGTCAATTACCAATAGAGTGTGCTTTGATCCAAGTCGCTACCTCAATAATCGTCGAAGATGTGCTTAATTGATATTTACAATTCATCACATATAAACACATTTGTGCATCTATGAAAGCGAAATAATAGTTTTGTGTTCCCTATTGGGTAGATTTATCTAAAGATTGCACCACATGTGTAAATTAAGATTTTGAAACGTTTTTCACCAACAACATTTTTTGAATTTCTGTATAGAAAGCGAGTTATTCTAAAAAGAAAGGTTTTTGGGGCACTTTTTAAAACGTCTTGGAAGCCAAACCAATTGATGTTAAAAGTTACTTTTAACGTCATCGCACTCAGAAAACAATATTCTACAATCTATATTCCTCTTAAATTCGAACTTGTTGTTACTGTCATCCTAGAAATTTTTTGAAAAAAGAAAAGATAAAAAAATATTTACAAAATGACAAATTGTAAGAAAACAAAACCATAAAGTGAAAATGTTATAAATAGTGCTTGTAGTGCATCAAAATCAGAATAAAATGAGCCTTTAACCAAGTCGCTACGTGAATAAACACGAGCGACGGAGTCCCTAGAAATCTGAAAAAAATTCCGCAGAAGTGAGCATTAGAAAAAAATAGCGCAACTTCCCGCCTCGATAGCTGTAACTGACCAGTCTTCTCGAGTCATGAGCTCTGATTTGCTAATTGTTTAATAGTTTCGACCAGTAATAACTTCGCTTTCAACAGTGCTTTGCTTGTATCAGTGCAAGCGAAGAAAGCACTGGCAGATTTTCTTGCCAATAATGGAGCTCTCGGTCGCAGTGCAACCAATGACTACGCAAATTCGACGATCGAGATCTCTCGAACCATTTTGTTTAGAAACACAAAATTTGAAATGTTTCTCAACGAAGCCTTTGCACATGCAGTCGACAAATAAAATAAACGGGCGTTTTTTTTCGTAATCGAGTGAAAGAGTCCTCTTAAGTGACATCGCTACCTCGTCTCGACAGTAGCCAATAACTTCATAAACAACGCAGTAACGTAACAAAGTCATCAACGAAACAGTAACTGAAATTACCAGGGCACCTATGACCGAGATACTGACGTTACCTAGACAACGACGTTGGCCTTCAGCGACACCGAACACTCTCGTCACCAAGTCACAAAGGCCTCAAAGATCACTAAAGTCACGAAAGACACAGAAATCACATAACAACGATCACAACGATCACAGAAGTCACAAAGATCACAACGATCACAGAAGTCACAAAGCACCCGTACTCACCAGCTGCACATTGAGTCTGTTAATTTCCCTGGCGGCGTCGACCGGCACCTTGTCCATCCTGTCCTTCTCCAGCTGCAGCACCCGCACCCGCAGCTGGCTGATGGTCATCTCGCGCAGCTGGTGTTACAAAAGAAATCGTAATTGGCAAAAAAATCAATGAATATATTTTAATATATTATATTTGGACGATTGTTTTCTGTAATTCCAAGATAAGCCCTTATGAATAAACACGATTTCACTAAAAACTGGAACAATTGTGCTTGTTAGATTCATTGATTTTGACACAACAAAAATTTCCCACTCAGGAAGGTGTTGTAACAGTTTTGCTCCATAGATTAATGGATTTAAATAAAACAAAATTTCACACTCAGGAAGGAGTTGCAAGCAACAGTTGCGCTTCACAGAATAATTTATTTAGATACAACAAAAATCAAACATTCAATAAGGTGTGAGAAAAAATTGCACTCCATAGATTTATCGATTAATGCTAGTAGCTGGTGGATTTCACTCAAATGCGATGCATATATTCGAATTCTTATCAAGCCTTTTAACATTACTATATTTTTAGCAATCTATAAAATTTTAAGTCACTGTAACAAAAGCTTCTCTCTGCAAAAATATGACCAAGCTACAATGTAGTGAGCTGAACAGGTTGCATTTCAGCGAGCTGACTGATCAAGCTGCATTTTAGCGAACAGTTGAACAAGAAGACACTGCTGCAATTCGGTAAGACAACGACGCTGCGACTCAGCTTGCTGACAATGCAGCTATTGATTCTGCTCTAGTTCCTCGCACACTTCCGCCTGATGCAGGCAACCACTCGAAGCTGCAGCCTTATTTCCACTCTTAATCCCGCAATTAACAAGGAATTAACAAAAAAAAAAAGACATAAAAACGTGAATTTGCGGTCACTGAAATATAACAGTAGGAATTTCTCAAGTAACACATGCTGGTGCATCGTAAGGTCGTAGGAATGTTTCAAGCACGATTGTATGTTCACTTTAATTTTTTTTACAAGTTTACAAGAATATACATGACGTCGCTGTGTACGGGAAGTGTGGTGAATGTAAAACAAATGGATTGAAGCTCCTGTACTTTTAACGAAGTACAGATGTACTCGTAAATACGTCAAAATGTGGTTATTATGTAGCATTGAATGAGTCAGTACGACAATGCGGTTATACGATAATGCGGTTATTTATACAGCATTGAATATGTCAGTACGATAATGCGGTTATACGATAATGCGGTTATTTATACCGCATTGAATATGTCAGTACGACAATGCGGTTATACGATAATGCGGTTATTTATACCGCATTGAATATGTCAGTACGATAATGCGGTTATACGATAATGCGGTTATTTATACCGCATTGAATATGTCAGTACGACAATGCGGTTATACGATAATGCGGGTATTTATACAGCATTGAATATGTCAGTACGATAATGCGGTTATACGATAATGCGGTTATTTATACCACATTATATATGTCAGTACGATAATGCGGTTATACGATAATGCGGTTATTTATACCGCATTGAATATGTCAGTACGATAATGCGGTTATACGATAATGCGGCTATTTATACAGCATTGAATATGTCAGTACGATAAAAGAGAAAAAGGAAAGCATCATTTGCTATACAGTTTTGATAATGGGGAATTTATGCTCAAGGTGTGTTCCCTCTCAAGGCCTTTTGCGTAAAGAAATATCAAGTCAAGAAAGAAGGTTATAAAAAAGATAATAGTCAATGAAACGAGTCGGAGGAACTGAAAAAGCAGCAAAGAACAGGAAAAGATAATCCACTGCCAAGTAAAAAGCCTATTCTATTTCAACAGAAGGACGGTCTACCTATCTTCGAGCTCGAGACCCCACATTATCCCTCTGGGAGCGTTAATTCTCATTGCTGTTTCCTCCGGAGAGGAATGTTGTCACGTGAAAACAAGAGTTGCTCATGAGTGAACAGATTAGATTAGATTATATGTTAGTTTAAGCCTCCCTAACCGCGACAAACTAGAGCGTATCGAAGAGAGGAAGGAGGAAGGCAACATTTAGTGTGGAGATAAGTGAATGCGGAATCTATGCAGAAGGGGCATTGAAATAGTATGTTGAGAAAGAAGTTCATGAAGCAAGATAAAAGTTGAAGAAGGAAGTAGTAGGTGCTGAAAAAACAGGACAGCAGTGAACCGAAAGAAGGTGGTCCTTAACATAACAAAAAACATTTTATTTCAACAAAAAGAAGGCCAACCTAACTCTCAGCTCGGGCCCTCACACATTTTCCTCCTGGGATTGCTAATTCCCATAGATACAATATTTGTATCCCCCTGAGGGGTTCATGAGTGATCAACTTTCACGAACAAAATACAAGCTTTTGTTAATTTTAGAATCATTCAACGGAGAAGAAAACCAAAAGAGCTCGTCCTGTTATCGGATATGTTTACCAAGTTTTTCAAGGCAAGATTTACTTAGCTGGTCGCTAAATTTTTTCTGGAATTTGCCTGTTATGATTTCAAGCCCACCTGGACATTGAAAAATCGGGGTTTCGCAATCTGTATCCTCTACGAATTGGTTCAAGAATTAGAGTGTCGCTGTTGAAACTGTAAAACATTCCTGTGTGTAAAATTTTGACTTTCAGAACACATATTTTCAACACTTCATTTCTGAAGTTCAATGTTTATCAAAATTTCTTCTACTTCTTTACTTCTACAAAAAACACAAAAACAATGAAAAATATATCGTACCACTGATTCAACTGACAGTTAATTGAATATTACTTCTTGTTTTCCACAATTTTCCGTTTGAAATGTGAATTTCGCGCTGTGGTGTCTACTCTGTAACTAATTAGCTTAAATAATGATACGTCTCTCAGAAATATGGAGGTTAACCCATGAGCAAGTAACCAACACAAATAAAATTTAGAACCTTAACGAAGCTCCTTGAGTGAGTCATTCACGCAAGTTAAGACTATAATTTTACTAACACAGATCGATACGACACGCGAAGTAATTTACTATTTGAAAAAGAAACGCATTTCATTCATCAAAGAATGATGTCGATTGCAAACCGAAGAAAAAGCCGACTATACGTCCGGATGTACAGGAGAATACGATACGCTGATTAATGCGAGCAGATTTGCTCGGCAAATAAATTATTTCGATAAAAATGACACGGAAGAGAAAATTTATTTCAATGTTAAAAGAGCACAACCGGAAATGGACGACGCAAAATGACTATGATTTCATCCTGTTTACAAGTCAGTACAAGAAATAGTTTAGCAGAACGACTTCCGGAATATTACAATACGGGGCGTGGTAATAGAGAATTCGGACTGAAACCGTAATTTCAAAGCGAAATTACTCAAAATGGCTGCGTTTGACCTCGGACCCAACTGTGCATGTTCGGCCATTCTGATCTGACGAGCGAATTGGCTCGTTCTCGCAGCGGTGTTTTCTGAAGCGACGACAGTGTAACTTTGTTGCCGTTCGAGTGCCAGCAGATTCCATTAAAACAATTTCAGGGCTACAATTTTCGGTTATTTTTGGCTTTCAGAGACACAATTTTTAGGTTACTTTAACCCTTTAAGGAGCATGATTTTTATTTTACTTCAAGTTTTCCAAAAACTCTTTTTTGGTTTATTTTAAACCCTTCCGATACTCGATTTCTAAGTCATTTTAAAATTTCCAGGGACACGATTTTTAGGTTATCTCAATCTTTTCAGAGACATTTATCAAGTTATTTCAACTCATGCGGATGCACATATTTTAGGTTATTTTAAGCCTTTTCGAGACACTAGTAGTAGGTCATTTCAAACCTTTTTCGAACACTATGTTCAAGTAAAACTACACCAAACGTACGTTTTTTAAAATACGATTTGCAAAGAGAAATTTGAGAACCGCGTGCTTTATGGTGGTTCAAATTAAGCACCACAATGCTTAAAGTAGGTGAAACGTAGGATGCCCTAGAAGTCGCTGAACTTATTCGGGCCCACAGGTAGCTACACTCTAGTTTGACCATTGTATTAGCCTTAAGAAACATTCTACCTCTGTATCACCTGTGGTAAATAAATTGTTTAAATTGTTTAAAGCAATTGCATTAGCTTTCCATCATACTAGGTGGGATCATAAGTAAAGAGAATGATGAGGTTGATATCTCACTCGAAGATAGATTAGATGTTAGATTAAGCCTTCCTAACAGCAACAAAGGCGTTCTAAAAAGAAGTAGGAAGGCACCGTTTAGTATAACTTGAATGAAAGGGGAATCTAAGCATAAGGTATATAAAAACGCTAAGTTCAGAGAGGAGTTTATGCAACAATGTAAAAGTTGAAGAAGAGAGTAGAAGGTGATGAAAAACAAAACAGCAGTGAACCGAAAAAAAAGATGGTCCTTAACCAAACAACATTTTATTTCAACGTAAAGAAGGCCTACATAATTCTAGCTCGGGACTTCACATTTTTTCCCCTGGGAGTGCTATAATTCCCTTAGAGACAACCCTGAGGTTGACATCTCACTCTGGAGGAAAACATATCGAGACTGAAGAAAACTTGAGGAAAATAAGCATGATACATTAAAAACTCATCCTGGTCTGCCTTGAACACTGTGAACTATTATCTAAAAAGAGTGTTTTTTATTACAAAGTGTTCATATTAAATGATTCGTTATTTATCGTCAGACGATTAACAAGAATGAATCTTCAATAAATATTCATATTCTATAATTAGTGAAAATATACCATTGTATGATCACTGCTACAATTGAGCATAGAATTAACCTGCTTAGACACTCGTAATACTCGTACTTTTTAAAAAACAAAAATCATAGAATGGCAAAAAAATGATTTTTTCTTAAAAGTTGACCGTGAGTTGGTAGTATGGTTAATAGTATGGGGGCATAGAACAGCTAATGTTGAAACTCCTAGTAAATTAGAAAATAATCCAAATTATAGACTAAGTGTTTTTGTAGAAGCTGATGTTTGTTCAACGCTGAAAGTAAATTGTCCAGGATTATATCTCGAGCAAATCAAAAATTAAATAAGAAGTTTTTCAAAGGCTCCTCCTTAGCTACAATGAAGGTGCTCCATAGACAGTCAGGATGGAGGCACTATTTATTACGGAGTTGAGGGAACACGGAATCTATGCACACGGTGTGTTCCTCCACACAAGATACCCCCGCGCGTGGGAAAAGATAGGAAAGAAGTTCATGAAACAAAATGAGACTTATATACCATCCAATAGTTAAATTTCCCTGAAAGATGAGCTAATCTAAACGCAAGGAACAAAATTAGCAAACATTTTTCTGAAGAACAATTTTTTACTTACAATATATGTAATATAAAGAGTTGTTCAGCTCTTTTGTAAAGAAATCGACTATTGGCAGCTTGTGTTGGCTACTTCGCTCGCTGAAAAGAACAGTGCAGAACAGTGAAAAGAACAGATTCACAGAGCAGCATTGAATGGCTTGAGGGCAGGATAGCGTCAATTATAATGTTTATCCGAGATTTTCCTGCGACTGCCTGGTATCCAGGATACACGGCTGCGTCTGCTGTGCCTCCTCCTTTTTATGTCACTCCACCGTGCATCCTGTGACGTGCAGCCGGTGTTGCAACTACAGCTTTGTCTTGTCAGTGCTCCGTAAACATGTGCACAAATCAAGAAAAAAGTGCCAGTATGCATGCTAGAAAAAGTGATCTGCCTAAAACTTTTTTTAGGCTTAATCTGTCGCAATATTTGCGTTCCAAAACGCCTTATATTTACATCAACGTAGTGAAAGTTTAAATGAATGAGCCTTCTTAGATTCTGTTTTTAAGAATTAAAAATCATAAAATGGCAAATTAATGACTTGAATTAATGACATTATTAGATTGAATCTACAAAAAATGCTTAAATATACAACAAATTCAGTAGAGTTTTATCAATACAAAGTTAATCAGAGTCAATTTTTCAAAAATTTCTCTTTTCGTTAAGCGCACTTACAGGATCACGAACATAAAACAACAAACTTGTTTACTTCGTTGCTCAATAGGCACTACGAAAACAAACTTCCGCAATTTTTTTCAACGACTCAAAAAAAATACGTTTCCATACGATCCGAAATCTGTGGATGCGGAAGCAGGGGGTTTTCCTGGAGTGAGGCTGCAACTTGATCCGTGACCGGAGAAGTATTTCATGTCTCGCTAAGTAGTGAGCTCATGCAGACCGTGAAGCAAAAGAACTTTCCTTCTCATTCTTTTGAGAGGCTAGAATGATTCATCGAGCTTAATGGAGGGAGTATTGCGGATGATTCTGAAGATTAATGTAGATTGTGGCTGATTCTGGATATTAAGGAAGATTGTGGATGAATCTGAAACTGTGCAAAGATGAGGAGGATATAATAAAGCCTTGCATAGATTGATTGAAGAAGGAATGATCCATTGAAGAAACGAAAGCAAGTATGCGCACCAATGTTGCACATAGTCGGAATGTTGAGAGTACCAAACTGTTTCAAATATGCTAGTAATAACTAATAGCCCACGAAGAAGACAAGTCCATCACCTTAGTGCTCAGTTTTCGTTACTATGAGTAATTAACGCTTATCTTGTGATACGTTTCGCTCGATTAGTATTCATCCTCGCGTGTGTAAACTACAGTACAGATTTCAGCTGAAACATCCAGCACAATTTTCTTTCCCCGAGACGTGATTCGTATTGTTGGTTGTGTAGTTCAGAGCAATGGTGAACGTACCAGTCAAAACTCGACTGAAATGAGCAATACGATATAGTTAACAAGAAAGAACGGTTGACAGTTTAGCATTGAATGCTCGAGATCCACTATTCAAATTTCGATTACGGATCGACGTTTCAAGGTGATATCAGTACAGCTCATTTGGCCTACTCCACTACAAACAATTGCTTAACATCGCCACTTAATTCTCCATATACGGAGACAATAGCAACAAATTCTCAACACAAAGCGACAAGAAATAGCAATGAAGAGAAAGAATTTGAAGCAATTTTAATTTACGTTAGAAATTTGTTGCGGATAAATTTTGCTTCAATATCCAGAACCCGTCTTGTTCAGCCATTCAATCGAGATGAAAGCCTGGTTACTTTGATGGTTTCTGTAAATGAGGGTAAAATTTCAGTGGCAATAGATAAGACGTGAGTCAAATATTTGATTGGAGATAAAATCGGGGATCTCGTATGTACGTAATTAGTAATCAGAATATCGAGAAAACGTTCATTTAAAAAAATTAACTTGAAGTAAAATGAACAGATGAATTCCATAATTGACACGATTATTTTTATTGATACGATTGTTTTTGAGTAACAAAGCATAGCGTGAAGGTAAATACAAGCTACAAACAAGTGTGAACAAAAGAGGCCGGTTGACTACACCGGGCATCGGAGTGTGACCGTCATAAAGCGTTCTGGGCCAAAAAGTCCGACTTCGCAATTCAGGAAGAAAAATAAAATCGGAGCTCCCTCTATGAGTAATTACTGTAAGTTTGCACGAATGAACAGCGAAAAATGTCAGCAAAATTTTATGGAATTACTATCAAGGAAACACTGAACAGGTAAGTAACGACATAATACACGGGAAGTTGAGCGTCGAAAATAGTGTTCACTCAAAATTGTAGATAGGGAGGAAAAATGTAGCAACGCCCGGCATTTAGGAAACATGAATAGGTCTCAATTTTATGAACACTGGAGAAATAGAAGCAATTAGTTCGAATAGAAACGATTAATTGTAACGGCGTTGTTTGGACCTTACATCCATCTTAGTGAAAACGACAGTTGATTGAAGGACGAAGATTCAAATTAAAAAGATTTAGTTTGAAGATTTAATTTGAAACTATTGAAATTCAAGAAAATTGAATATGAAGATTTAATTTGAAAATATTAAAATTCAAGAAGATTTAATATGAAGATTTAATTTGAAAATATTAAAATTCAAGAAGATTTGGTTTGAAACTATCAAAATTCAAAAAGATTTGAATTGAATTCATAAAAATGTAATAGATTTATTACCGTTCGAATTAACAGATAGAAACGGCCAAGGGAGCTAGCTTGAAACAATTCAAGAGCTACGCCACGCACAGCTAATCCAATACAAAACGTAACGTTGCATTAATTCAAATTGCTCTACTGAGACAAAGAACTTTTTTTTTCAAACAACCATCGAAGGACATTACGGGTTAATGAGTGTCAGGGACCCAATAGGCCCTTGGTAAAAATGATCGCGAGCATTCATTGCTTGAACAAAATAAAAAAAAGAAGTTAAGGCGACACGGGAGGTTACACCTGCGCTCGAGCGGAACTGAGGCGCTAACTTGATTGCATCGACCGGTCGTGTGCACTGCACTGATCTTGCAGCACTGCATTGATTCACTGCAGTACTGCACACTGCACTGATCGTGCATCACTGCACTGATCGTGCATCACTGCACTGATCGTGCATCACTGCACTGATCGTGCATCACTGCACTGATCGTGCATCACTGCACTGATCGTGCATCACTGCACTGATCGTGCATCACTGCACACTGCATTAACCTAACCTACTTTCCACCTAATTCACTTTAAGGATGGAAAGACTGGCAGTCTTGTGGGTAAAATAATTTGCATTTATCGAGTTTTAAACAGTAAAAGACTAAACGTTGTTCAATAATAAATGCCTATTTTTGACGTAACATAACTTTGCTCGTGAATATTCATTTCAAAACTAGGAAAAAATAACACATTTCAGAACAAACATGGACCCTCCCTCAAACGTTAAATGATTAACCTCGCGGTTATTAACCCCTGCGTGGCGCACTCAATAAAAATACTCGAACATTTAACTTCTCGTCGAACTTGTGCCCTAATTCAATTTTTGAAGTCCACTGTTGAACGACAGTTTCTTCTTCATCGTGATGTTAGTGACAACCTGACGACAGCGCCAGTCTTATGATGGTGGTTGTAATAACTGTAGCATGAGGTTGTACTGATGATTAAGGGTTAGTCAAATTAACGAGGCAAGCCAAAGTTTTTTCAAGTTTTTTCAGTTCTTCACGCCAAAGAGAGTGCAAAAAGAACACGCCTCACATGCGTAGAATTGAGAAATTGGGTGCGCAATTCCAATCCCTGGTTGCCCTTTACGTGAGAAATCATGATCAGTGTAATTATGCAGAGTCTCTCCCGTCACTGGAAACTAACATCGTCGTATCACAAAAAAAAAAACACAGTTTCGACATATAATACGAATCCACAAGCTTGCATTGAGACTAAATTGTAATCATATAAAGTCCTGTGGAGAAGCTCTTGGTTAGAAGCGAACATCTCTGACAGAGGACGCCAAATTGTTCTTGAAAGAGTAACTTTGCGCACCACTGACGTTTGATACGTTACTCGTGAATCGCATGGCTGAATCCCACGAGTTGTCCGAATCCCACGAGTTGTCCGAATCCCACGAGTTGTCCGAATCCCACGAGTTGTCCGAATCCCACGAGTTGTCCGAATCCCACGAGTTGTCCGAATCCCACGAGTTGTCCGAATCCCACGAGTTGTCCGAATCCTACGAGTTGTCCGAATCCTGCGAGTTGTTCGAATAAAACATATTGTGCGAGTCCTACGAGTTGACCGAATCGAATTAGTGTTCCAAATCGACGGAGCTGTTCAGAGTAAATGACCGATGCCTAGTCATTGAACTCAGGCTTGCCCCTAATAGGTCATTTCTTTAATTGCTGATCACGTCATTTATGTTCCTCTAAGTGGTATTTTATAGCCACGTATGGTTTCCCAGTGTCATTGATACTCGCTCTCACCGTCACCTTCGGTGGTGGTTCAGGGCCAACGCGGCAGTCGCGCGGACGCGGCTAACTGACTTTACAACACAGTAGATTGTGAGCTATTTTGAGCCTCTCTAATTACAATAAAGGTGTCCCAAAGAGAGGAAGGATGAAGGTACCATTTAGTATGGAGTTGAATGAATGGGGACTTTTTGCAGAAGGTGTGTTCCCACATAAGATTCTATGTGCATAGAAACGGTAAGATGAAAAGAAAGTCTGGGAAACAAGAGAAAAGTTGAAAAAGAAAGTAATAGGTGCTAAAAATACGACTGCAGAGAGCCGAAAAATGATGGTCCATTACAAAACAAAAAGCCTATTCTATTTCAATAAAGAGAAGAAACCTAACCCCTAACTCTCAGCTCGGGGCCTAATATTTTACTCCTGTGAGCGCTTATTACTATAGATACAATAGTTGTATCCCTCAGAAGAGCCGTACAAATGGAGGTGTTTGCAGGCTCGAAATGTTAATTTTAATTTCGAGCACATATAAATTTGATAAGAGGTGGAGTGCTTTAGTTTTTGCCTTCACTTTTTACTGAAACTTTTACAGGCAAAATTTCCCCCGTTTACAAGTACGTGCAGTTTATGTATGTAGGTCTGTACTTTAGCACAACAATAACACGTACAAAATAATGCAACGATCATATACCGGTCAACCTCACATGTTTAGCAAGCACAACTTTTCATCTGTTTATTAATCATTGAAGGTTTAACCAATGAAGTTTTCGCTGAGTAAGGGTGTATCAAAAACTCAAATTCACGAGTTGCACTTAGGATGAGCGTGCACTTGCAGTCTGGTTCATAAACGTGCACCATAACAGACGCGCGTGCAGCCTGGTACATGAGCGGGCAGTGTAAGACACACGTGCAGTGTAGCAGACACACGTGCAGTGTAGCAGATACATGCACTCCCCAAAACTGCGCACGCGCGTCTATAATTATTTATTTATCACCGCGTCTGCACACGGCGTATGAGGGAAGGCCAGACGCACGGCGCTCTCCTTCCAGGACAAGCTGACTCATGCGAGTGGCTCTTCAAACGTTGACTACGTAGTGGCACATTTTGGTGTCATTAGATAAACTGATCGTTTACGCACCGGTCTAAATGAATCGTATTACGGTAATTTCGTTACCTTTTTTTAGGAAAGATTTCAGTGTACGAGATAAGTATCATGTGTGATTGTGTGGCTAACAATTTTTAGATAAGATGGCAATGTTTTTAAGGAGCCAAATCGGGTTTTCAATCCTGTTATTCACAACCCAACCTGAGTAGCGCAAACGTCAACGCATCGAGATTGCATAGAGGAACGAGGAGTGATCCTGTGCGATGACATGCTCAAGATAGTCTGAGCCAAATTTGAAGGATGAGATGAGTTTTGATCTCGAGACACGATGCGTCGCATCTAGAGACACGATGCGTCGCATCTGGAGACGTGATGTGCTGCAATTTAGACACGATATGTCGTTATCATGAGACAAAAAGCGCCGCAATCTAGAGACAAGATGCGCCGCAATCTAGAGGCAAGAAGCGTCGCAATCTAGAGGCAAGATGAGCCGCAATCTAGAGGCAAGATGCGCCGCAATCTAGAGACAAGAAGCGCCGCAATCTA
>JACJUY010001051.1:115096-136219 GCA_014220935.1 Platorchestia sp. MABIK | reverse complement strand
ATCTAGAGACAAGATGCGCCGCAATCTAGAGGCAAGAAGCGCCGCAATCTAGAGGCAAGATGAGCCGCAATCTAGAGGCAAGATGAGCCGCAATCAAAAGGCAAGATGCTCCGCAATCTAGAGGCAAGATGCGCCGCAATCTAGAGGCAAGATGCGCCGCAATCTAGAGGCAAGAAGCGCCGCAATCTAGAGACAAGAAGCGCCGCAATCTAGAGACAAGAAGCGCCGCAATCTAGAGACAAGAAGCGCCGCAATCTAGAGACAAGATGCGCCGCAATCTAGAGACAAAATGTGCCGCATTCTAAAGATTGCGATGATTGCCCCTACAAGTTTCCTCTTCCCCTCCAAGAACCTTTTTCTTTTGAAGTCCATTCTTCCCTCCATATCTCTTTTTCCTCTCCAAAGCCTCCTCTTCCCTTCCTAATCTTTCTCACCTCCTCGAAATTTCCCCCTCCCAAGTCCGACTTTCACGCGCACGAAAGCCAGGAAGGACCCGACCGACAGTCCGGCTGCCGCACGCAGAAGGCCGCTCGTCTCTCCTCACAACGCTCGCTGCGCTCGACGCGGCATTATTTTTTTTCAGTTTGTACATCAGATAAATAACCATTGAAGTGAGTTCAATGCAGTGATTAGATGTTAGTTTCAATGCACAAGGTGCATAGAAACAATAAGTTACGAATGAAATTTCAAAGGGGGCTCGAAGAGGAGGGGTTTCAAACAGTGAACTAATCATTTTAATAATTGATATTTGTTAACAAGACTTGTCAAAAAGCGATAAATGGGGAATTTTTACACGAATTGAGCAGGAAAAGCCCCCTTCTCCACAAAAAGTTTAGGTACACAAGTTTTTCCTCAATTGGACAATCGCCATCAGTCCGCCAAGAAATTTCGAGCGCCGCGGCGCAGAGAAGGTCATTCTTTGCCGCTTGAAATGCCCTGAATGTTAAGCCTATTTTTTGTTCATTAGTATTAGTAAAGGTCAAAAACCTCATTAAGGCCGTAAAAAGTTTTCAACACTCGCAGTTGGCGTCACGCTGGCTCCACGCGGCGTAAATACGACTGGCTCACGACCGCAGGTGTTCAGGTTAACTTGCATGACGGTCAAGGTGTTGGCTTGTGTAATTTGGGTTTTGAAAATGTCACGGTAGGGCGGAAAGGTATCGCTACCAAATTTCCTTCAATCGTATGCAATGTTTGAATACACTTCTGTTTTTAAGATCAATGTCTGCGGTCGGTGATACGTCGGACTCCAACGGCAGCCAGAGGAAACGTCCACCACATTAAAAATGACATCACTTAGTCTAACTTTTCCACTGGAATATATATAATTTTAGCTGCTAATGCGTAGCTTCTACATAGGGTGACAAAAATTCTAGATGCAACAGCAAAAAAGTTAAGACTGAGTAGTCAGGCCGCGACCGAAGTTGGCAAGGCAACGCGGGCTGCAAGCAAATTCTATAGGAAACTGCTGAGTCGCGAAAGGCGTTGTTAGGAGTTCTGACAACACCCATCCATAAAATCCCGAAGAAATCTATCTTTGAATATTTCTACAACACGACAACGCACAGTCCTGCCTACAGAATCTCGAAACGAGGTAATTTTTCCTAAAGAGTTCCAGACAGAGTGAGCTTTGCCGTATGAAAAACTTTGATAAGCATTATTTTCAGTACAGCAACAGTAGTCGATGTGTAAAATCTACAAAATTCTGTAAGGAAAATGGGGATAATTAAACCTATGAAGACAAGGAGCATTCCGTGCTTCGCTGGCTCCTGTATGGACAATATGTCTGCGCTGTTCACATCCGCTATGCCCAGCTAGGGCATATCACTAATGTCCGTAGTCAGGACACCGAAATACTTCAGACTTACACGTTTTTCAAGGCACCATAACATCGAGAAATCAACGTTGTCGCTGAAATGCAAAATCTTGCATAGTGGCTCACCTTTGCACTGTGGGTTACTTTTACGCATTTAAAATTCAGGGAGGAAAAGTTTGCATCTGTTTCTAGCGAAGAAATTCGAGAATTCTCACATAAAATTGAGCTTTCACTCGCCGTCGGCAAGACATACGTCTGGAACACTGAGTACGATAACCATACATGATATTTTATTCGATTCAAATCGACGTCGTTGGCTATCTTCAATTAATAGAAATTTAGGTCGATGTATGTGGTAATCTACGAAAGTTGATTTAAATACTCGAGTATTTTTGTAGATCCGATCATATCGTTGTAACCGGGACATTACCCATGAAGAACATCATCGAAGAAAACCAATCATAGTCTACACGATTGCAATGCTATTAAATATTTCACAACTGGTAAGAATGTAACAAAAGAATCCTCCGGATATCGGCAAGGAAAAATAAGGAACATTACAGTTCGCTGGCAGTCGAGCTACCCCACATGAACACGTTCAGGTACAACAGCACAAAATACTTGTCAATTTCTTTACAAGTCGGATATTCAGCGCCGTAAAACCTGAAGTCAGCGATGCGTGTGCGCACAAAAAGTCCATAGACCCAAGGTTTGAAAGAGAAGCCACGTTGATAGTTAGATATGAACGTCTTCATTGACTGAGCTCGGATATTCCATTATAAAATGTTTTCCCTAGAGTTTTTCAAATAAGTTCTGCAGAAACTCATTAAATTGGCTGCACCACGATGATATTTTGGCTTGCGCTGAAATCGGCATGCGATGCTCCACGCTGTCTGCCTTTGTAAAGACACCGAAAAATCAACGAATTCAAATGTGCAGACCATGCAAGCGTATGAAGGAACGCGTCACAAGACAAAATAAACAAATCTGGCAAGATAGATGAAAACGCATTGAACTTTTCATTAACTCGCCAATTAGAATATAATTAAAACCATAGTCAACTAGAATCGATGATACCCAGATTGATGAAAACGCATTGAACTTTCATCGACTAAGCGATTAGAATAATATTGCAAACTAAGATATGCTAGAAGCGATGATGGCCAGATTGATGGAAACGGATTGAACTTTTCATTAACTCAGCATCAAGAATAAAAATAAAATAACAAAAACTAGAATCGATGATGGTCGAACAACAAGAATGCTAGCAACTCGCTCAAACCCGGATCTTCCTCGCAGTTATCCCAGCGTTGAGATCATGAGCGGTGAACCGCATCATTGAGACCCTGCAACTCGGACGTAACCAACGCAAATCCTAAGGCGAGGTATTTCCTGTCGTCAGCAAGGCAAGGTTTACTTGAGCAAGATTTATTTAAGCAAGGTTTATTTAGGCAAGGATTAGCCTTCCGGTTTTGCCATGCAGTTGAGGCAACAATCTAACAGAAACTTGGAACTTAACACTTTGACTGCGACGTGAACAACCGGTGGTCACTGAAGGGATTTTCATTATGCTGGTGACCGACCAGCAGTCACAAAATAAATTTTCAAAATTAATCAATGAAAACTGAACGAAGGCACGACGTATTTAATGTTCATAATTTACTAAATTAATTTCTAACATTAACCCTAACTTGAGCTGGACATTGAACCCACCGCAGCTAACGTGTTCAAGTTTAAAAGACACCACAATTAGGGTGAATATTAATGAGTCTCGGTTAGCACTGCTCACTAAGTAGGGAAAAATTTAATGAGACGAAAAAATGAAATGAAAATAAAATATAAGACGCAGAAGCTCAAGTAGCAATTCGGTTGCAGCGTGAACATGTCTGTAAAACTAACTACAGATCTAGTCCCATGCACAACAGATCTCTTATACGCGAGTTGGTGATTTTGTCGTGATTACTGAGATAATTATCATTGAGGTCAGCAACAGCCGGCCACTCACTCGACACCACAAACACTCATCGGAAAATTTCTGAAAACGAATAAACGTGATTGCAGCTTAGTAAGAAATTCGTACATTTTATCTGACATGAAGCAAAAGGTCTTCAGTCGGTATTTCGGCTCTGAAACGAAAGGTTTTGAAGAAATAACTGCACGGCAAAAAAATATATATCAGTCACACGAAAAAAATGATGAGCTCAAACCCGTCTAAATTGTAAAAAAATGAACTTCAAGTCCAGGCTAGTAACCGTTCATTTAAAGGTACGTTTCAGTAAGTACATTTATCATGAAATAATTCATGGTTTAAGTTCGTTACTGTGGGTTGAGAAATGCATTCCAAACCACTGTAAAGTTCTAAAAAAAATTAGTCCAGGTGCATACGAGTAGCCACCGTGGCCGAGTGGTTACAAGAGCGAGCGCTCTTCACGGGAAGGTGTCGGCAGTTCGAATCCCGGCAGTGCCGCCCGGTGGTTCTCCCTGTTGGGCAAAGGGAGAACTCAGCCACAATTCCCCACTCTACCCAGGTGTCGGAAATGGGTACCGGCTCGACCGGGGGCAACCGTCATTGCTTCCTGGAGCTTGTTATAAGGCATTTGAAAAAAAACAATGTAAAAGATGACATGTATTAGGTTTGATTGGAATAAAGCATCATTTTTTGTGAGATGCAAGCAAGGCCTACCTTGAGCTCGTCGATGAGGCGGTCGGTGGAGGCGACGGAGCTGAGCGACTCCAGGGAAGTCAGTCCTGCCTCCAGCTCGTTCTGGAGCGACTCCAGCACGCTGCCCGCCAGTCTGCTCCATGTCAGGACACGTCAAATGAGTTACAAGGTTTATTGATCATTATCACAATTATTATTAGTTTGAGATTACCAAGCTACTGTCATTATTCTCATACCAGGTTTATTTTACCAGATTTATTTATCATTATCACAATTATTATTAGTTTGAGATTACCAAGCAACTGTCATTATTCTCATACCAGGTTTATTCATCACTATCACAATTATTAACAGTTTGAGACTACGAAGTAGCTTATTATTTTCATTATTAGTTAATTATGACCCCCCAGCCACGCCAAAGGTGATAAGGACAAAGGTGATAAGAAAAGAAAGGAATATTTAATCAAGAGTATAGGAAACGGGAAATTAATGTATATGCTGTGTTCCCACGAAGTACAGCCTGCGCATTGAAACAGCAAGTTAGGAATGGAGAGAGAAAAAAAATAGATAGCAGAGAAAGTGTGAGCTCTGAAAGAAGCAGGGTGGGCTCTAAATATAGAAGATAGAAGGCACATCTACAGCTGAGGTAACTCAGCAATACCTCCCTGGGGGCGCCAGTCCTCACACTACAGGAAATCAAACTTTACCTACACTTATCGTTTATCACATGTTCTTAATGGCCGATGTTAAATGAATAAGCATATGTTATTTGTTCTAAAATTCTGAGACTTGCTTCATAATTCCTCACGCTTAAACAAAGACCATCGAAATTAATTAAGTCACTCAATCGTTAACAGGCAGATGTGTCAATTTTTGCCAACTATTCGAATGTTCAATGGCCTTGAAAAACTGATTGCATGGCTAGTCAAAATACAGTACGATTGCTAAAAGAAACATAATTTCAATGAAGAGTTTTGAATGAGCGATGAATTTATGACAAATATGTAGGAATGAGAGAGGTTAAAGACTTTAAGTTGTACGCCAACTAACTCGTAAAGTAGTCAATTATTGAAGGAAAGACAAGGACAACCATTAAAAAAAGAAAAGCAATTAGTTCCAGTATCCCAGTCACGCAACTGCTCACTAATTACTCAAAGTAACACAGTTCACTTGCTTTTTCAGAGAGAACAATAAAAAATTAGATGAATTTCCCGACTGTACGAAGGATTATTGAAACGCACATACTTTCCGTTGAACAGAAGCAAATCGATGTTTTTCTATCTCAAGAATTTTGCTAAATGAACGTAGTAAACAAATATGATCGAATGGTAATTTCTAAAACTGTGCATCTAAATTATGTTAAAATTTACACACAAATACTTTCACTTTTTCACGACTTAATCTCTGTTGCGCTCAAAATTTTAAGCTTTTCGAGAAGCGCGGTGAGCTGCGAACAAGAAAAAACGAAGAACAACGTAAAGAAATTGGGAAAGAAGGCAACAAGGTTAGGAGGTTTGTGGTCACTTAATACGGGTCATTGTTTATGAATAAGTGAAAAAATATAAAAGTGAATATCAAGGTATATCATCTACAATTTATTTTCCAAAATATTCGAAATTGGAGGTTAATTCTTATGTTGATTAGAAAGAATGTAAGATTTGTGACTTTATTTCGTGGGATAAAAATGATGGCGTTAGTTCCAAGTTAAAGGAACAATTCATTCATGAAAACATGTTCACTAGAATAAACTCATAATACGGGTCTTCATACCTTCGACTGCCTCTTTCTATCGTGCATGATGACTTCTGTACGAATTTCAATCACTATTAGTGATTTAAAATTGAAAAACGGAATTCTCAGTCATTATGTAATGCTGAGGTATATATATAAAACAAAAAATTTAATTAAAACACCAATAGGTATACATGTATTTATATTAATAAATAAACAAATAAATAAACGAACAATAAAATAAAATGAATAAACAAATCAATTCATAAATAAATAAATGTACGGGTATTTTGTACGGGTATTTCAATCCGGAGAACTAAACAAAGGAACCCCTCACCTCGTCCTGGAAGGCTGATGATGCGCATGTTTTTGCTCCTCGAGGAGATTCTCGTACTTCTCTTTGAACTCCTGCAGGGCACGTCGCGTTTGTCTGTCGAGAACAAATTTGAAAAACATATCAACTACTCATCGTATTTCTCTTGCTGCGTACGATTTTTCAAATGAAAACAGATGTCAAATATTTCAACTGAAACATCGACGCAGAGAAACTAAGTGAACTTGAATACATTGGAGCAAGAAATCGACGCTCTGTGAACGAAGAGTTCTCAACACCCCGAGATTTGGACCAGATGCCGAGTTAATAGCCACGCATGAACGTCTTCACCCGCCGAGCGCGGAAATGCCTGGACTATTTGTCACAGAATACATTAAATTAGAAAGAATAATCTCGTATTTGGCATCTGCATTTTGGAGCATCTACAAAATGAAACATATCATACTGTAAAGTGTGTATATTGCCGCACACATGGCTACAATTTAAAGCTTTGTATATTGTACTAAAACTGAACCAATAATTTAGGAATACCTTCAATAATATGTGATCATGATTTCCACGGTGGGAAGGTAGGACTTATTCTTTCTACAGTTCACGCTCTTATGACGACCAGTGATTCACACCGTGCACAACGGATGCGATAAATACACTAATGTCTCTCTTTTCCATTTGATAGCTTTCCTTTATATATCTGAAGCAGTTTTCAGCTGGGATTCATTTTAAATATTTATCTACTCACACAGGCAGATATCAAACAAACATATGTTCACAAAGACTATTTGAAAACGTATCACTCTACGAAGATGGTGATTTTATTTCAACATTGTCGAAAAACCAATAAACCAGCAAGTGTAATGCAAGAACAAACTTTCCTTCATAAGAAACAAGAAAATGGGTCAAAACTCTTCAAATAACTCTGAAGGTTAACTTCAAACTATCTCATGGTTTCCTCACCATAATTTGAGAGTGGAACACGAATCTGATACGGGAAATGACAGAAGTACAAAATCTCTTGATTGCATTAGCTGGATACATAAAACATCCATTTCTGAAAATTAGAGAAACTTCCCCACTCGCGCCACTGCCGCAGGGGCGACCGACGCAACTTGTAGCACCTGTAATTTAATCCACCAGAATTTTCCTCTAACGACAGTCGGTGGCATTGATTCGGTCAATAAAAAATACACGTTGCAATTTTTGAGAATATTTGATTTCAACAGTATTTCTACAAGGCTACTGCCATTAACAGTCGAATGTTATTTAAGTTTACTACATGATGATAGAAAATAATTTCACGAGTAATTAAATCATTATAAACTTTGAAAAAGTAATTTAAAGCAACCGTCATTTTTAGAGCTGAGGCTGCATGCCCCTTCTACAGTTGCCATGAGCACAACGATTGCCGTAGAAATTAGCAGTACTGTAAATACTGTTACTTCTTTTAACACGTTGCTTTCGAGGCGACCCATCGATGGGTCGTGCTTAAGTTCTTACTACTGCGAAACGACCCATCGATGGCTCGTTTGAAAAAGTTTTAACAATCTTCTAAAGCCAACGCTATTTAATGGACCGATTTAAAGTTTGATATTCATAAATTTTCTAATAACTTAACTTCAAATTTGTGTTGATTATTGAACCTCAGTTTAACTCATCGCATTGAACGTGTTAAGCCTACCGACATACCTGTGAGCACATCGTTCCAGATGCAACAAAACCCCCGCTTCTGACACCGTTCTGCCACCGCCGCCGCCATTGCTGCTGCTGGTGCTGCTGCTGCTACTGCCGGAGGAGGTTCCTCTTCCTTCGTCGAGGTCCTGGTTGTCTGAGGCGTCCTTGGGGCTTTGTCTGGTGGAGGTGCGGCGGTGGAGGCCGGGCTTGGTGAGGGGGGGAGAGCTGGAGGACCCGCGTCCCACGAGGGTGTGGATCGCCTCCAGGGAGTCCGGCTCATGACCGCTCGTCCCAGAGTCGTGAAACGTATCTGCAATGTTGGCAATGGAGAACACTTGAAGTTTCGATTATCAACCATTGGGGAGCACTTAACGTAATGTTACGAGTTGATAACGTAATGCTGCAAGTTGATAACGTAATGTTACAGGTTGATCACGCAATGTTACAAGTTGATCACGCAATGTTACAAGTTGATCACGCAATGTTACAAGTTGATCACGCAATGTTACAAGTTGATCACGCAATATTACAAGTTGATCACGCAATATTACAAGTTGATCACGCAATGTTACAAGTTGATCACGCAATGTTACAAGTTTTAACGTTAGTGTTCCAAGTTGATAACGTAATGTTACAAGTTGATAACGTAGTGCTACAAGTTTATAATGTTAGTGTTACAAGTTGATAACGTAATGTTACAAGTTTATAATGTTGATGTTACAAGTCTATAACGTAATGTTACAAATTTATAATGTTAATGTTACAAGTTGATAATGTTAATGTTACAAGTTGATAATGTTAATGTTACAAGTTGATAACGTAATGTTACAAGTTGATAACGTAATGTTACAAGTTTATAACGTAGTGTTACAAGTTTATAACGTTAGTGTTACAAGTTTATAACGTTAGTGTTACAAGTTTATAACGTTAGTGTTACAAGTTGATAACGTAATGTTACAAGTTGATAACGGAATGTTACAAGTTGATAATGTAATGTAACAAATTCATAACGTGATACTACAAGTTCATAACGTGATACAAGTTCATAACGTGATACTAAAAGTTGATAATGTAATGTTACAAGTTGATAACGCAATGTTACAAGTTAATACGTTGCACGTTAGGTTAATACGAAAGCACGGGGACTCGTTTAACATGAATATAAAAACCATTAATCTAGCGCATTTAATACGATGCTCCAGTCACAAATCTTCCGTCAGTCAAACTTCAGAATACTTGAAATGCAATGCACTGGTTGCACAACGTACGATAAAGTTGCAAAAAAAGCTTTGAATGATACTTTTTATGAAATCAAAATATGGTTAAGCAGGCGTAAAAATTTTCAACTAGGCAGAATAATTTAACGAAACTTTGCTCATTTCTTCGGACGAGTCTGCAGAACTCACGTACTCGGGTTAATAATTAAAAAGAACACCTGAATTTTTTAATCTGAATCTAATTTCAGGAACACCGACAAGAATCCGGGCACTGCTTGTACACGCTGGTGTAGCTACTGATAAATCAGCGAAATATGCTTTCAAAGTCTGTATCATCAATTTAGTTATCATTGAGTTGCTCGTTTCCTAATTAGGGATCATGTCTTCAGTTGCATCGAAGTCACCAAGAGAACGAAAGCACGGGGACTCGTTCAACATTAATATAAAGCCCATAAATCTAGCGCATTTAATACGATGCTTCGGTCACAGATCTTCCATCTTTCAAACTTCAGTTATATTAGAATGCAATGCAATTAACCTTTTTCCTGTTTATTCATGAGTTCGTCAGATTAGGTTTTAAGCTAGTTTAAGCCTCCTTAGCTACATAAAGTGTGTTATTAAGAGAGTAAAGAGAAAGGCACCATTTAGTATGAAATTAAGGGAACAGGGAATCTATCCTCAAGTGTGTTCCCACAAAGGATTTTTGCGCATAAAATATTAAGTTTGATAAAAGGATAAAAACCGAGACATAAGCCAAAGAACAACGTCACAGACGATGAAGAAAAAGATTAGCAGTGAACCGAAAGACTAGATATTAGTTTAAGCCTTCCTAGCCTCATCAAAGATGTTCCAAAGAGAGGAAGGAGGAAGACACCATTTAATGTGGAGTTGAGGGAACGTGAAATCTATGCCCAAAGTGCGTGGAAACAGTAAGTCGAGAAAGAAGTTCATGAAATAAGATAAAAGTTGAAAAAGAAAGCAGTGGGTGCTAAAAAACAGGACAGCAGTGAATCGAAATATGATATGGTCCGTAACTAAACAAAAAAAACATTCTATTTCAACAAAAGGAAGGCCTACCTAACCTTTATCTCGCGACTTCATATATTCCCTGGGAGCGCTAATTCCCATAGATATAATATTTATATCCCCTGAGGGGTTCTGAACCGAAAAGATGGTCCGTAACGTAATAACCAATGGAACAAAAACTTTTGTATTTCAACAGAAAGAGCACTAAAACTTTCAACATGGAATCTCATATCTTCCCTCTATGAACACTCATTCCCATAGACACAACAGTCATATCCGTTAGAATGGAGGTTACATCAGTGTCGATTGAAGTGAACCAATCACACTGCAGATTGATTGATTATAATAACTTAATCTCAGCCTCTTTTGCCACAACAAAGATGTTCAAAGAGGAAGGATGAAGGCACCATTTAGTATGAAGTGAAGGGAACTTAGAATCTCTGCACAAAGGGTGTTTCTGCAAAGGATCACGTGCGCATAGCAACAGTAAGATAAGAAGGAAGGTTATGAGACAAGATAAAGTTAATGAAGAAAATCAGAGGTGTTGAAAAACAGGACAGCAGTAGTCAACCGAAAAAATTTGATCCATAATAAAACAAAAAACATTATTTCAACAAAAAGAAGGCCTACCTAACTCTCAGCTCAGGACTCCACATTTTCCCCCTGGGAGCTCTAATTCCCACAGATACAATAGACGTATCTCCCTGAGAGGTTCACAGCAGATGAAGCACGAGATTGCATTGGATGGCCGTCTAGGTCAGTGTGTTGACACTTGACTTACGAAACAACTAACGATCACTTGAATCCGAAAAAATCTCCAACATCAACAGCTGCTGGGAACTCGATGGTTAGAGCACCTGAGAGAAGTGAAAGTGTATAGTGGAGTTGTATGTATTACCTGGACCAGACCTGAGGCCTTGAACATAACAGCTGAACGTTAAGCCACACAAAATTAATTTAACCACATGGAGGCAGACATTCGGCCACCGACTGGTTCGTTATTTGTTATTTGTGGTGCATTTTTTTCACGAATCCCTAAGTACCAAAAACTAAAGGTGTCTTCTGTGTGTGGATTGTCACGGTGGTTGTGGTAATCAGATGACATGCATTTTGATCATTGTAAATTCAACCTTGGATATTCAACACTCGATACGTCGAAACAATTTGCGTGAATATAAAACTATTCAACCCTTTAACGTATGCATTTTTGTACTCGTATTACGGTTATCACAACCACCGTCACTAAACTGGCGCCGGCATCAGGTAATCACTGATATCAGGATGAGGAAGGAACTGCCACTCGGCAGGGAACTCCAAAGAACACATTAGGGAACTAATTTAACGAGAAATACAATATATTGAGGCTATTTTCGAAAGAGGACCGTAGAGTCCACTTGGGCGTTAAAGGGTTCAATTCGAACAAAGTGTGTTTACTCACTTCAGTATCGCAGTATCGCTTCACAACGGCTTAGTATGATGCACTACCGCTTGCGAGTTGGTAAATGCATTTCACAACCAGAACAAATTTTTGAAATGAAGTCGTAAATTAGGGCCAGCACCACGTAAACTTTTCACGTTTATTGAGTTGTCACAATGAAATTGTTTACTGCTGTTATACAGTGAAAGAGAGATAAATTTCAGCGTGAAGCGCATGCAAAAATCATCTAGGTCAAGGACATCGGTAAAAGAATTTATACTGATAAGAAAGAAATTGAGCTTTAGATGAGTTTTGGCTCCTAGTGAGTGAGTGGAATTACACCTGATCCGCGGCACTACTGTATTTTCTGAACCGTTGTATAAATTTACTTACCTTTTCTACTTCAATACACGTGGGACTGAAAAGAGATTTTTATGCACGATTGAGAGCTGCAGAACGAGAGTCCCTTTTTTATTGATGTATGCATCGAACCAAGAAATTAACGATCTTGTGTAGCGCTTTACTTTCAGCTAATATGGTAGGAGCCTTTCACCGAAATTGAACGCTTTGTAATGGCAAAAAAAAGAGAAAAAACTGAAGACATAGAAATATCGAAGGCGTGAGTGCAGAAAGTCGGTTGCATGGTAGATTAGCTTCTTCTAGGCGAGTGAAGTAGATAATGACGAGAATTGTCTACTTGCAGAGTGAACTCACACAACCTTTGAAACAGGTGCAGTAGTAATTCTGGAGCACACTTCAGAGACAATAGATTAGATTACATGTTAGTTTAAGCATCCCAAACCGCTAAAAAAGAGCGTTTCGAAGAGAAGAAGGAGGAAGGCACCATTCAGAATGGAGATAAGGGAACGCGGAATCTATGCAAAAGAAGCATAGAAACAGTAAGTTGAGAAAGAAGTTCATGAAGCAAGATAAAAGTTGAAGAAGAAAGAAGTAGGTGCTGAAAAACAGGACAGCAGGGAGCCGAAAAAAGGGGATCCTTAACATAACAAAAGACATTTTATTTCCACAAAAAGAAGGCCTACCTAACTCTCAGCTCGGGCCCTCACACTCCAGGGACAAAAACGACGGAATGTCATTTCTGCCAGAAAGTCGACGATAACTGCTACAGAGGGTGTGCACTGTAAGCTCAAGCGCTGCGCGCAATGACTATGCACTAAATCTCAACAGCAACACAAGTAACCAAGAGAATTGAAACAACCGCAAAAAGTGAGATCGCCACGCAATCTGAAAGCAAAACAGATATCAGTGAGATTGAAGCACAATATTGGTCAGATCTCAGAAGCCCTCTCTCTCCACTCAAGAAAGCTGCAAAGACCCGCGTTTACTGAGGAAATGGTCTGCAGTGAACCGTGGTTTGCAAGCAATTTCCAGGCCTGAGAAAGCGAGAGTGAGGCTAGCGGTAGTGGCTGCATGACTCTGCGCAAGCACTTCATCTCAGGCTGTAAAGTTTCACGTCGATATTCAACACCAAAACGTAAACGTTAAGTGATCAGAAAGTGCGCGCACTGCGACTCGTGTTTGAAGTTTCCCGGGAGACGGAAGGAAAACAGAGACAAGGAAGGTCGTAGAAAAGAGAACTAAGGACACCCAAATTACTTGTTCCAGCGAATGTTCGGGTATCTAGAGTGAATGAATTTTGGCGGTATTGCATATTTGGCCGGTACTCTTTAGCATCTGAAATGTTGGCGAATTCGAAAAGATGAAAGATTGCGACGCAAGCATCAGAAACAAGAAAAACTACCGATCTTCTCCCTTTTTAGGCAGGGCGATATTAATAATTTGAGAAATGCAATCATTCCGAAGAGGACAAAAAGCCGGCGTTAAAAAATCGGTTGGTCCTCTTATTACTGAAACATTTCTGTGCAACGACATCAAGTTTCCTGCGTTCTGAAGAGTTAATGGCACCATTATATTATTTATTTTAGGAATTCCTAGCTGCTACGAAGGTGATTTCAAGAGAGCGGAGAGAAAGGACCACCTAATGTGGACAGTAGACAATGGAGAATCAATGCACAAAGTTTGTTGCTTCACAAAATATCTTGCGCATAGAAGCAGCAAGTCGGAAACAAAGTTGATGGAACAGAAGAGTGTAATATGTGCTGAAAATCAAGAAAACAGTGAACCAAAAATAGATGGTCCATAACGAAATGAAAAATTCGTTCTATTTCAACGAAAGGAAGACCTACCAAACCTCCATCTCGTGACCCAACATGTTCATCGTATTCTCGTGAGGGCGATCATCACAGAGAAACTCGTTCAAGTTTTAGTTCATGTGACATCACGAGGGTAAAAAACTTTAATATTGGGGGCACTCCAGTGAAAAAGGCGAAAACCTCTCGAAGAGACAGAAAAAGGAAATGACCAAACATAAAAGACGAAGGTACTCAAGCATGAGGTCGGTTGTGCGGTACAGCGGCCTCAGAAACAAAAGAGAAAAAGAAGCGAAGAATGAAAGATAGTACCTACTCGACTACAAATCTACAGTAAACCCACAACAGACTCTTGCAACAAGCTTTACGGATTCTGCTGGGGGTAGATCAGGCTACCACTGAGGAACGCTAGCATCCCAAAGTATACTGACGAGGAAGACACTCTCAGTTTACCCCTAAGTGTAGCTCGGGAATCCTACGTATTCCAGAAGAGCGCGTAATCCCCAAAGCGCAATGAAGGAAGGACACTTCAAGTCGATGATTAGATTTTTTTTCAGTTTTGACATGGTCTTCGCTGAACGCTTTCCAACGAATGATATGTGTTTTGGTACAATATTTTCGAAAATTTTTTGCCCATAATTACCATACTGAAGACTCTCAGAAACATCTTTGGACAGGAAAGCCAAACAATAAAATGTAAAGACTGTGGACAAAACTGAAGATTAGATTATAGGTTAGTTTAAGTTTCCCTAACCGCAACAAAAAAGAGCGTATCGAAGAGAAGAAGGAGGAAGGCACCATTTAGTATGGATATTAGGGGATGTGGAATTTACAAAGAAGGGCCATAGAAACAGTAAGTTGGGAAAGAAGTTCATGAAACAAGATAAAAGTTGAAGAAGAAAGTAGTTGGTGCTGAAAACAGGACAGCAGTGAACCGAAAAACGAAAAACGGGGTCCTTAACATAGCAAAAAACATTTTATTTCAACAAAAAGAAGGCTTACTTAACCCTCAGATTGGGCCCTCACACCTTTTCCTTCTGGGAGTGCTAATTCCCATAGATACAATAGTTGTATCTTCCTGAGGGGTTCAAGTCGATGAACCTCCACGGAAGAACAAAATTAAATTAAAGAACAATTTTAAGCGAGAGGTTGAGTCAAATGCGGAATACATTTTCAAACACCTAAATTTTAACTCGTTTCGGAAAAAACGCAGAGGATTGTAGGGAGAAATCGCTCGACATACTCTTACCTTCACTAAAACATACAGTAACTCGGTGCTTTAGTTCTTACAACTCTAATCTAATTAATGAGCTGCTGCCACACTACACATTATTCAGTGCAAAAAGTGAAACCAAGGGTGGAACTGAGTAAATTTAATACCAACGTTACAAGCTTTCTCCTTGAGCTCGTGATGCACATCACGCACATGCGGAGTATAATTACCCGTTTTTTCAAAGTAAAAATCTTTGAATTTAGAATTGCAAAAATAAAATTCATTCACGAAGACAGCTTTGCAACAAACAACCCTGTAGAACGACTTAGTGCTGAATGGTCTTTCACGTCGAAACTAATTGTAAAACCTAAACTAGAGGATTTAGCCCACGAAAAATTCTACTCTGGGAACCCTGATGCGCAGTGGAACCGTGATGTAGGGTGCGGTAACGCGTTAGGTAAGTGCGTGGTCCTTGTGTGCACAGGAGCACGGTAGGAACTTTCTGTAATTTTGTCCCACCGTTCATATTTTCTTGTCTAAAACTGTGCAATCCTCCGTCTCCCGTCGTTTTAATTTTCGTGTCTAAAACTGTGCAATTCTCTGTTTATATCGACTCTAATCTGGAAGATTGGCACAAATGAAATGCACAAATTCTGAAAATTGAAGTAAAAATCGTTTTACTTTTTGAATTATACTGCGAAAAATTTGAGACTCAATGTGAGAGTTATTTCTATAGAAAAATCTGTCATAACATTATCGTAACTAAGATATTCCCAAATTGTTGAAATTGTCAATAGTTGTTCCCACAAAAGATCCTGAGAAGATAAAATAGAAAGTCAGGAGCGAACATGAAACAAAATAAAAAATTGAAGAAGAAAGGAACAGGTGCTGAAAAAAGACAGCAGTGACCAGAAAAAAAGATCCCTACCAAAATAAAGAGCCTGTTCTAATTCAACTAGAGCAACCGAATGGTTTTTTTAGCCCCCCCTCTCCCCTAACCGCAACAAAGGCGTTCCAGAAAGAAGATGGCGTTAAGGGATCGCGGAATCTATGCACAAGTGTGATCCTGTATCAGATCTCTTGCGCATAGATACAGTAAGTTAAGAAAAAACTATGAAACGAGATTTTTGAAAAAAGGTGTTTTCTAACAAAAAAAGAAACTCATTTCATTTGAAAAAAGGAAGGACGACCAAACCTTCGGCTTGGGACATCATTCCTCTGGAAGCATTAGTTGCCAGATAAAACAGTTGTAGTCCCCTGAGGGGATGAAATGAGGGATCAATGTAGTTGAAATGAAGAAGAACATGTTGAGTAAAACTGTATCACAATAGTATTTAAAAAAATTGGCTCAACGAACTCAGCATGACGGAAAAAAAGAACTACCAAGGAACGAGGGTGAATGATAAACCATGACTCAAGGTACTATTGTACACACATTGATCTAACATGAAAAGCTTCCTGCACAACAGTTACTGTGCAGAGTAACTTTAAAGGATTTTCCTGAACAATTATTCTAGGAAGTCCTTTTGAATAATGTGCAGTATGGCATTTGCAATGGAACGAAATTGTAACTGCAAGAATGGAGGCACCGAGTTACTGTATACTGTACCGAGTTACTGTATGAAGGTACGAGCATTTCGAACAATTTCTCCGCAATCATTTGTTTTCTTGGCGAAAAGAATTGAAATTAAGATGGTATAAAAAATATTTTGGGATCGAAAAAATCAAGATGGAACACATTCACAAAAACATCCTGCCAGTTTGAACTTGAAATCTAATGTAGTTGCAGATGTGAACGTTTCGAAGCTACGCTAATTGATTGTACGCTTCTGCTGTTATCTGTGGAATTGTCACAAGATGGTTGAAATATACTGAAAAACATGTAAAAGCATGTTGGTTTTGAGTGTAATCCCTATCACGTGTAGGCAAATTAATGCCATGCAAATGTCTTCTCTTAAATTAACTAAATTGTTTTGAAAATACGCTAGTTCAAATTTAAGGGAAAATTATGAAGGAATCATATCTGAGTGCCCACGTGACGTACGAAATACATTAAATTCTAAAATTCTATATCCGTAAAAATCAAGGTTAGATCAGCTTCTCAAGAAAACATTTCATCTTGTAGTGCTTTGAAGCGACAATATTTGACGTTTGAGATCCTACAATCTAAATTTTGCAAAGCTTGCTTTAACACGTTGACTGGGGTAGGTTAAACTGAAGTTGAATAATCCACTCAAATTAAAGTTGATTTCAGGGATTAATCTTGAAAATAACGAACGTTAATTAGATCGTGCCTTTACTTAGTTTTCATGAAGTATTTATGAAAATTGAGTTAGTGACTGCTGGTCGGGTCAGAAGCATTATAAAAATTCCCTCAGTAACCACTAGTGAGTCGCACCACAATCAAGGGGTCAAATTCGAATTTTTGGCACGGTTAACTAGACGCATGAGGTAACTTCCCCAGTCAAGATGATAAATACGCCACGCGCACGATCGAATATACGAAGCCACATAATTTACATTCAAAATACAGAGTTCATAATAAATTTTTCTAATTCATGATACAAATATTTTTCAACTGGCTACTTTTTCCCTGGAGTCTCAGTTAAAATTTGCATTAATTAGTCAGAAATTTCTCAAAACATTTTGAACAACGCATACAAATTTAAATTATTGAAAACCGACAACAACTGCTAATTTTCAGCACGAATACCTACTACATAGTATTTTTATTTGAGCTGAAATGTCTCCAACCACTTTTGTTCGTTCTTTCATTATGCAGGGAAGTTCTACGGCTAACCTTGAGTTCTTTATCACTAGTGACGCCAAAGTTACCGAGAACTAAGCAAAGGAAGAAGAACATCAAATGAAAACGACGTAAAGGAAACTATTTTTGCAAGAGCTTAAAATTGACACGATCTGATATTTTGTTAACGGCTGAAAGAAAGTGAAAGTTTGCCACAAGTTTTCAGCACGCACACAAAAGATTACAACAGCATTTATGATTTATTATTACCATCAATGTTGAAATGGCTGCATTAGCAATGAGAAGCAGTAACATGCATAAGCAGAGGCACGTCCCGACGCAAAACAAGGACGTCAAGGTGATCAACAAATCCGAGAACTCGACCACAGGGACGAACATAGAAAGAACGTTTGATCATTCTACCCATTAGCTGAGGAATTTCTCACTGCGACCACTTAAATAGCTCGTTAATCAGAACCAACCACCAAACTCGATCGTGTGCAGGCATTTTTCTGAGCGTCGTTAAGAACAAATAAAACGAGGAAAAAACTAAAAAAATGTTGGACACAAGGCATACGTTGAATTTTAACTTTAAAACAACCCAATTTTCATTACATTCACGACTACAACTCAGTGAACACGAACGCAAACCGAGAGCTGAGCTAACAACTTGGTGCGGAACGCTAGTACTACACAAGGAAGCAATCAAAAATCGAAAAATAAAGCCGAGCTTGAAGAATGCAGCGTAGAGTCCCGGTGAAGGTCTTCCAGTGGTCCGGACGATTGATCCCGTCACGCACTCAGCGCCACTCGGAGATGACGATTGACTTTCTCTAGATTACGGGACACGATCTAACCTCTCTTTTTCGCATCGATCTCTCTAGTGCGTCATGCCAGTAGATGCGTTATGCATCACGTGAGGTAACTTGTGCACATTTTCACGATCTGCATCATACTACGTGCTGGTTGATGTGTAAGGTAAAGCATGAAATGATATGAGCTGCTTTTTTGCGTTTTTTAAGGGAGTTGCACCAGTAAACACTCATGTATGACAACACGTTGCAACCTGTACCATGTAATACTGCCATTTTTTTACATACCGTTCCCGCAGACTAACGAAGTATAGGTTGGCGCAAAAAAAAAACCGCATGGATTTGACTTGCATTGTATCAGTGGTGTGAGTGGAATGGCCAATTACGCTAGCCAACTATACTAGCTTTAATTTTAACTTAACTAGTATTATACCTTTTCTAATTATAACTAGCAAAATTACATAAAGACAATAATACTGGTTTGAAATCCATGCGTTCTTTTTGCGCCACCCTGTACAATGCGATGTACCTTGACTTCCTTCGTAACTAAGAGTGATTCGGCTTTGATTGTGACGGAAGATGCGAGTGCGGATTTGAAGGGCAAGTGAAGCGGTCGCATTCCGTTTCATGACCAGTAAAAGAAAATATTCGATATGCCCAAATGAAAAAAACCAGCAACCAGCAATGGTTATTATTTACAGAGTAACAAGAGATGCCATGCCACTGAGGGGAACTTATCCTCCCACTGACGAAAACAGGCACCATCCCCTACTACACCCTCGGAACCCTACTCAACGTGACAAGAGAATAGGAATCCTTTTCGTTCTTTAACTACGTAGTGCTATTTTAAGGCGAAGAAAAAAATTATCTCTCATGGATACGCCGAAGGACAATGGAATAAAGAACAAAAGCACCGACTTTCCAGAGCAGTGTGCTATATGATCTTGCAAACATAGGAGAAGAAAACGTTTGTGATTAGCACCCCCGGCAACATTTCAGTCAAATGGAAAAAAACAGAGGTAAGACGAATTTTGCACTGAGCTTAAAATTCACTGCAAAAAGCCGAGCGCAAAAAATGCAACCATTTTTGTACGAAATTCAGAGTTTTTAAGGCAAAACTAATTCATCACGTAGAGAGAATATGGGCCCGCAAGGTAACGACATTTTGGGCAGTCAAAAACCAAGTTACCTGCTAGTGCTTGAAAGCGTATTTCTCTTTTCAGTACATTTTTAAAGGAACTTTATTCCCTACGGAATAAAGGGAATATTTTGTTCTAAAGGAACTTTATTCCTAAGTTTGTGCAAACCAGGGTCAAGATTACATTAGATGTTAGTTTAAGCCTCCCTAACCGCAACAATGGCGTCCTAAAGAGAAGAAGTAGGAAGGCTTTATTCAGTGTGGAGTAAAGAGAATGCGGAATTTATGTACAAGGTGCATTGAGACAATTGAGAAAGAAGTTTATGGAACATGATAAAAGTTGAAGAAGAAAGCAATATAGGTGCTGAAAAACAGGACAGCAGTGAACCGAAAAAGATGGTCTGTACCAAACAAAAAACCTCAACAATTGTAACGAAAGGAAAGCCTACCTAACTTTTAGCTCAGGACCTCACATATTCCCCCTGGGAGCGTTGATTCTCATAGATACAATAGTTGTATTCTCCTGAAGGGACCCAGGTCAAAATTCGCGTCCGAACGTACAGTGCAAAAACATGACACTAGATTGCATTTATAACTAATCCAGCACCATGAACATCGGTGTCGATGTGAAACACGCCAATAATCGAAATATGAAACCCAAGAACGTAGGCCAATGTTCACTAGATTTCACTGGTCGGCTAATGTTCCCAGATTTGACTTGACGTGCTGAGCGCTCATTTTGCCCACGCGTCATCAACGTATCCAAAAACAACATTAGCCAGCATTTTAGGAGTAAAATTGATTTATGTTTAAATTGTGATTTCACAGATCGAATAACATGAGTTGTATCACTCTGAGGGGTAGGTAATTCTACATTGATGTTGCTGTTTACGTCAAAGCAGATAGCACGCTCGTCATTACCCGCAACGAATTTTCTGTACGCGGCAAAGACGTTAACTCCAAACCTAGACACAATCACCAATTGAGTCAAGCGTTCGCGGCATCCTGTAATTGAAGCGGACAGAATTGGGGGAAGCGAAGATGACGCATGCAAAGATGACGCAGGTAAAGATGACGCAGGTAAAGATGACGCAGGTAAAGATGACGCAGGTAAAGATGACGCAGGTAAAGATGACGCAGGTAAAGATGACGCAGGTAAAGATGACGCAGGT
>JACJUY010001051.1:103852-115024 GCA_014220935.1 Platorchestia sp. MABIK | reverse complement strand
CAAAGATGACGCAGGCAAAGACGACGCAGGCAAAGACGACGCAGGCAAAGATGACGCAGGCAAAGATGACGCAGGCAAAGACGACGCAGGCAAAGACGACGCAGGCAAAGATGACGCAGGCAAAGACGACGCAAGCAAAGACGACGCAGGCAAAGACGACGCAAGCAAAGACGACGCAAGCAAAGACGACGTAACCCAAGGATATTTTCACAGTCATTTACTCGGAACTTTGACATGCTCTGATATCTCACACCCAGGCCAACACGCTAAAGCTGTTTTCAAATGAATCAACGGAAGCCAGTGAATGAGAAATTCATTCAGGATGACTTGAAAACTTCCGATATACAAATTATCTCTCATGAAGCGAACACGTAATCATTCACTTGAACACAATGAAATCATGAAAATTGCCATCATATTAATCATCTCTCATGAAGCGAATACTTAATTAATCATTCTTTTGAACACGTTGAAACCATGAAAATTGCCGTTATATTATCTCTCATGAAGCAAATATTTAATAAATCATTCTTTTGCACACGTTGAAATCAAGGAAGCCAGTCACGTTAACTGCTGCCCTCCAACACAACGTTTAGAGGCGCAAAAGAACGAGGAGAAAATATGATACATCATCTCGTGACCTCCAAACCCTCCTCCCGGCCCCGCTCCTACAAAACATATCATCCCTAACAGCGTAAGGTAATGAAGGTCCTGGAATTTTTACTTTAGCCACATTGATATTTTTAAATTCTGTAATATCGACTTAGCCACATTGTTACGTTGATGTGGCAAAAAAATTTCCCCTAACAGCCTAAACTACACAGACTTCTGGAATTTTAACTTGAAAATCGAGCTAGCCACATTGAGACGCTGATGTAGCGAAAAGAAGTTATCTTCCTTAACAGCCTAGACTAAAGAAGGTCCTGGAATTTTTACTTGAACATCGACTTGGCCACATTAATACGTTAATGTATTAGAGACGAATTATCAGCAACCAAATGACGTTAGGGTCTCTAAAACTACATCCCCCAAACCAAACTTTATGATACTTTTACTTGAACACCGATGTTGCCAGATTAAGATCCAAGTAAATGTATTAAAGTACAATTATCAACAACGAAGTACGTTTATGCCTCCTAAAACTATTTTGTAGTTACAATGTTATACTATTTCCGAGGAAGTCGTTGGCAAAGTCAAGGGATTTGCACATGCGTCATGCTTCACTAATATGTTTTCCAAACACTAAAAATGACAGAGAATCTCTGTCGTCAGTGTCGACCGCAAGCTTCCTCTGATGTCATAACCACGACCAGTCAAAACTGACCAAAAGCTGAAGAATTTGTGGACAAAACAAGTTATGAATGTGTGGTTCCTCATATTTAAAAATTTGTCCCAAGTCAGTCAGAATCGTCAAAGCGTGAATCCTATTTTAAATCAATGTTAGTTTGCTACAAATGAGTAAAATTCTGAAATACATTCCGCTCTACACGTGAGTACACAGGCACGGCTTATTTTGAAACCAATTCTTGACACATTACTTCTTCTTAGCTTTGTATGTGTACTTCTTATGTGTACGCACAGATTAGATTAGATTTTTAGCTAGTTTAAGCCCCCAATCCGCATCAAATGCGATCCAAAGAGAGGAAGAAGGAAGGTGCCATTTAGTGTGGAATTAAGGGAACGCGGAATCTATGCAGAAAGGGCATAGAAACAGTAAGTTGAGAAAGAAGTTCATGAAAGAAGATCAAAGTTGAAGAAGAAAGTAATAGGTGCTGAAAAAAACAGGACAGCAGTGAACCGAAAAAAAGATGGTCTTTAACATAACAAAAATATTTTATTTCAACGAAAAGAAGGCCTACCTAACTTTCAGCTCGGGCCCTCACATAGTCCCCCTGAGAGTGCTAATTCCCATAGACACACTAGTTGTATCCCCCTGAGGGGTGTGTGCGCACAAGCTTCTGTGATTAGTAATTCCTATTGCGATGTGTGCATCGATGAATTTACATATATAAGATAGAGTTGATGATTTCACTAGTGTATTATTAAATTAATTTACGAGAATAAATACAAGAGCCGTACACCAAATTCTTGCAACTTATAGCATATTTAACCAAGTTTCATACGTTCATTGACGTCTTCCACAATGAATCTGCGATTTGGATGTTACTTCAAACGACATCGAGACAATGAAATGCACCCCAGACACAACTCAGAGCGTGAATTCTTTTACTTGTGCAACCTTCTTGCCTGGAGGCACCGCTACAAATGTTGGGGGCAGAGATGAGGCATCTTACGAAGTTAACCTTCAAATCTCGCGCGAAAGTTGTGCTCATGAGAGGCACGAGGTAGTGAAGTCAATTGAACTCTGCTTCAAGCTTTCGCAACCTGTGTACATCAAGTTAAATTGAGGGGCTTCGGTCGCTTGAAGTTTAATTGAAAGGCTTCGGTAGGTTGAAGTTAAGCTGACAGGCTTGGGTCGTTAAAGATTAATTGAAAAGTTTTAGTGATTATTTTACTTCAATACCGGAAGTTGTTCCTGCAAATTCGTTAACGTAGTTCGCTCAAGGACAAGATTAGATTAGATTAGATTAGTCGTTCGTTTTAGCCTCCCTACCCGCAGCAACAAATGCGATCCAAAGAGAGGAAGGAGGAAGGCACCATTTAGTATGGAGTTAAGAAAATGCGGAATCTATGCAGAAAGGGCATAGAAACAGAAAGTTGTGAATGAAGATTATGAAACAAGATCAAAGTTGAAGAAGAAAGTAGTAGGTGCCGAAAAACAGGACAGCAGTGAACCGAAAAAACGTGGTCTTTAACATAACAAAAACATTTTATTTCAACAAAAAAGAAAGCCTACCTAACTCTCAGCTCGGGCCCTCACATTGTCCCCCTGGGAGCGCTAATTCCCATAGATACAATAATTGCATCCTCCTGAGGGGCTCAAGGACAAGAATTCACCAGTGAGGGATCAGTGCGACGATCTATCATCATCACTAGGAAACAAAATTTGAGCACCTAAAAATTCCGAATATCAATTAAATATGTCTAGGAGGTTGTGAGAAAAGCACCACTGTTTCGTTCGTAAAAAAAGAGATATTAAGAAACAGGAAGAAATTATTTCACGTACTAGTTTAGCCAATTTAAAATTTTCAGGAAACCAATTCTGAAACAGGTTCAAATGCATTACAAGTCAGTATCAGCCTTCCTAACACAGCTAAGGTGTTCCAAATAGAACAATTAATTAATTATAAGAAAGTTTTAGCCTGCCTTTACCATAACAAAGATGTTCATAGAGAGGATGGATGAAGGCACCATTGAGTATGGTGTTAAGAGAACGCGGAATCTACGCACAAGGTGCATAAAAACAGTAAGTTAAGAAAGCAGTTCATGAAGCAAGATAAAAGTTGAAGAAGAAAGTAGGTGCTAAAAAACAGAACAGCAGTCACCCGGAAAAAGATGGTTAGCAGCAAAACGAAAACCTCATTCTATTTTAACAAAAAAAAACTACCCTACCTTTAGCTCGGGACCTCCCATAATCTCCCTGGGAGCGCTAATTCCCTCTAAATAGAAGAAAAAACAAAGGTATAATTTAGTATGGAGCTAAGGGAACGGGGAAATGATTGATTGAAAAGTTTAAGTTAGTTTTCGTCTCCCTTACCACAACAAAGATGTTCAACGAGAGCAAGGACGAAGGCAATGTTCAGTATGAAGTTAAAGGGAACACGGAATTTACGCACAGTGGGCGTTTCCGTACAGGATCCCGTGCGCATAGAAACAACAAGTTAAGAAGGAAGGTCATGAAACAAGAAACCAGTTGAAGAAGAAAGTCAAAGGTGCTGAGAAATAGAACAACAGTGAACCGAAAAAATCTGGTCTTTCACAAAGCAGAAAACCTTTTATTTCAACGAAAAGATAACCAACCTAACTTTCAGCTCAGGACCATACATTTTTCCTCAGGGAGCGCAAATTCCCATAGAGACAATGCTTGCATCACTCGAGAGAGGAACGGATAATTTACGCACAAGATGTATTCCCACACATGATCTGCGCATGGAAGCAACAAGTTAGGAAATAAGCTAATGAAACTATACAAATATTGAAGAAGAAAGTCATAGGGGCCAAAAAAACAGCACAGCACTGAACTGACAAACAACGGTTTGCAACAAAACTAAAGCCTATGCTATTTCACCAGAAAAATGCCTACCTAGCCTTTATCTCGGGACCTCACACTTTCCTTTACGGATGGTAATAATGATTTGACAACGAAATTTGCTGAACATACATATATATCCGAATAATTTTCGCAAGCGTATTTCCGACGGTTGTACTTACGATTGTAGTATTTCCGATAGCAGAATTTATTTACCGAATTGCGAAAACCTCAAGAGGAAGATATATTCCTGGACTACATTTTCACAAACAGGAAACGATAGAATCATGCCTTTCGCTGCAAGATTTTTTTAATGGTTACGAAAAAGAAATGAACCCTTCGAGTCCCGACAATTTGGTAAAACAGAAGAAAGAATTGCAAGCATGAAATTCTCAGTAATCTGAACTATACATTAAGGGGCCTAAACGCGCGTCACTTTCGGCTCACCTAAACGCGCATCACTTGTTGATGCTCACCTTTTTTCATTGAGCAATTTCAATGCTGTCAAAAAGAGTTGCCAATAAAATAGTAGCTTACAAAGCTCACAAAAAAGTTCTTCATTGGTGTTTTATGAACTGAAATTTAATACAAATTTACGTTAGCTGGAAGTATTTAAAAAAGGAAGACGAATCTTGTGATAAGAACTTAGTAGGAAATAGTGGTAAATTCCTGTAATCGTGCTACTGCGAGGCTGCTCTAATTTTCAGTTAACCTAAACAACCTTTCCTGTAACCATAATTACTTAGAACTTCTGGCATCCACAGACGGGAAGACACAAACCACTGTAGCAAAAAAAGATACCGAATGGGGACGGAGGGTTGAACATGATCCCGTATTCCTGAAATTTAACACGTTGACCGCGATTCAATTTTTAACTTAAATTTGAAGTCACTTGTGGTAAAAAGTTTTAAAAATAGCAAACATTAACTCGATCGTGCTTTGATTTGAGCAAGTATTTATGGAAATTGAATTAGCGACTACTGATCGGACAGCAGCATTTTGAAAGTTCCCTCCGTGTACCACCGGCGGCTCACGTTGCGACGGACGTGTTAAACTTCCTCAAACTTTATCACTTTTCCTCATACGTAACGCCTGTTTCAAGAACAGTGAAGGCTATTAAGTTTTAGGCTTCTAAAACTAAATGCCGCGCTGATAAAACGGTCTGCGAGGAGTCGGTTAGAATTGATTGCTTAAACTGGGAATTTGTTTCAATTAGAGGATGATGAAGTAGGGATATAAGTTAGATCGCTCGCAACCACCTCAAAGAATTTAATTATGTAGTATCTTAGACATAGGTATCGTTTAGCTTACAACTAAAGCAAAAGTGTCATTACGACCATTACCTTGAAGATTCAGAAACTAACTTTTCAGTACATTAACGAGCTTGAATCAAAGTCAATGGTCGCATGAAATAGCTGACAACCAGCTCAGTGGTTGAAGAAATAACAAGCGATATAGAATACAGAGTTTACATTAGGTGAAAAGCTGACCTTCACTCTAATAGGCTAAATTAATTAGTAGAGATCCCAACCTGAGGTTTCCATGAGATGAAGAACTAACGTTCTAGAGATAGCGGGGCCACAACCCAGTTTTCATTAGATTAAGAACTAACCTTCCTCACTCTCCCTCTTGGCTAAATTAAACTACAGGAGTCCCAACACAGTAGTGAATAGGTAATGAACAAACCTTCTTCAAGTTGCACAGATCACAACCCAGTGGGGATTTATGGAGTTTACCTACTTTACGATTTTTACGAAAAATATCAGGACTTGAAAAATACCTGGAATGAAATGTATTTTAAATTTAATTTTGTATAAAGTGTGCAAGTTTCATAAGAATCGGACCATATATGAAAAAAACTAACCTAACCTAAAATTGTAAAAGAAAATTATAAATAATAAAATGTGCTCCAAATTCAATTAAAAAAAATAAAAATGCGTGTGGTAGTTAAACTCCAGAAATGCTCCTAGTGTCTCCATTCGAAAAAGGACTGACCTTGAAATAGCAGGCGCCTAAACTCAATGCTTACAATAGGTAATGAACAAAACATCAACCAGCACAGGTCACAACCCAGTACTTCCATTGGAATAAGAACTGACCTTCCTCCCCCTCCTCCTTAATGACGTGCAGTTCACTGCCCGCCAGATACCCGTACTCAAATTCCATGTTGTAATACATCAGTCTTTGTTTCTTTCACACCATCGTCACAAAAATGCTAAGCTTTTCGAAGCAAGGGAGGCACAAAACAACACTTCCATCAAGTGTTAACTTAAAAGCAGCACCCAAAACACTTCACAGTCGGGACCACAACACCGCACAAATTATATTTTCAGGCACTGTTCACGCGAAAAGATGAGAAAGTTCAGCGTTGACGGGAATTTTATACGCATTTCAATGTATTTATTCTAATACTGGAGATGTCTGGAGCCGACATCGCGAAATAATCTTATGAAAACTGAACGCGAGAAAGAGGAGGCAAAATTTTGACCAAAGACAAGATAGAAAAAATTAACTGATTGGTCACATCGAAGAACACTGGATGCGACGTATGCACGCACTCTAAAATGACTGGAAACGACACCTTTCTTTTAACCTTGAACAGATAAGTTAAACTATCTATTACTATTTAAAATCCACACAGGGAAACAGTATGAATTTAAAGTAAGGTAATAAATACAAAAAGAGATAAGAATGTGTTCCACCGTCGTACATATATGTATTTCTTGAAGGGTTTTCTATTGTAAAGGATAGTCATATGAACACTTTAAATAGTTTTAAATTACTAATTCACGTAACCCACTCCTACAAAGAATGAAATATCGTTTTATCCTCTCGGAAATATTCCAGAATAGTGGTTAATAATACACTAACCACGGGCCTCATAAAAGCCTCGACCGACAACGCAATGCGACAGTTAGATTATCCGCTGCTCGCACACACACATCACCATCCCCGAACACAGCTCAGCGTTGACTGTCTTGCATCGCGCGCGGTTGCCGAGCGTGGAGTGTTGGCAACCAACATCTGAGCGACCACAAACAATACACGGCCGCTAGTTACAACATGCTACACAATCAGCGTCAACAAACGAAAAACTGGAGAGTTTTAAGGACAGGTTTAATTCGTCTTCCCACAATATTTTGGTTCATAACGGTATGACACCAAATTGTAGAATGATTTTGCTTGAGTGCGCATTCTCAAGAATTATCGTTCTACTACATATAATATTAAATACTTTGTGGATGCAAAAATATCAATGGAATAGGTTGAACTCTTTTTTTGATAACAAATAACTCAATTAAAGATATTCGACATGATTACAAAAAGATGACTACTCAGTCATTTACGGCTCATTGACAAAGATTAGCTAATCTGTTCCAAGGAGAACTAAAATGTTTTAAGTGAAGGTGTTCGGATCAACTCATATTTTAAATGCACAATTTGATAGCGAAAATATGAGGTAATAGTATAGAATAAAACCTGTGTATAATGCTTTCACAATCGCATAAAATTCATGTTAGCATATTCGTCGGTAAATATGCCATTAAAAATTTTCCGATTCAGTTTTAGAGACGTTAATTAGTGTCCTTATTGACACAAAATGTTTTGATACAGAGGTTCAAATTAAAAAGGTAAACCGAATTTTTTTATCATACAGTGCAATAGAGCAGAGTTTAAGGATGATTATGTTTTCCATTTGCTAAAAATAGGATAACAGTCGTAACGATAAAACATGACGGATGGTTATCCAAAGTAGCGCAAGTGAATTCACTTTCTTCCTTGTTAGAACGGCCTTTTTATTTTTTCTTACAAACTTTCCCTTGAGAAAACGAAGGCGTGATACGCGAATGAAAAATCCCAAATCAGTTCACTCAGTACATGACAGAGTCAAGGGCACATTTCCATGAGATGAAGAACTAACCTTCTAGAGATAGCGGGGCCACAACCCAGTGCTTTCATTAGATTAAGAACTAACCTTCCTCACTCACCCTCTTGGCTAAATTAAACTACAGGAGTCCCAACACATTCAAGGGCACATTTAGTACATTCAAAGACACATTTAGTGCAAGGCAGCCGCACTCTACCCAAAAGCACCTGGTCGTTGCCAAATAGAAATAATGCATGAGAAAGGGAGAAATCATGCGTGATGGAGGTATATGCTCTGAGGTGTCACCCATCAAAATCCAACATGAATTTAAATTAATAAATTACACTAGAGGAATTACCAATAATATTATCCTAACCTAATAATATCCTAGCCTAACCTAACCTAACCAACATCACCCAGGGCATTTCAGACTACATTAAACCTATTACTTACAACACTGAAGAAATATACTGTAGCTAACAACAATGAATAATTACTAACAAAATTAACGATGCCACTATTGCAATGTGAGTTTGTCCAAAAAAAAATGATATTGAAAGTCAGGCATTTTTCGAAATCCACTTTCATAAACATCTCTAATATATTCTATCTCTAATCGACTTCGTACTCTGGTGTATTATTTTAATACACCACTGAAGGGCAATTCTACCTTCATGTATCAATTCTATCTTCAATTCTATTTTCATGTCGGTGTGCCCCTCATACCAGCGCTAATCAAATGACGGTGGTTGTTGTAACGGTGCAATAAAAAAAACAGAGTGGATTGATTGATTATGATTAATTATACATTATTTATAGCCTTTACAACAACAACGGTGTTCAAGAGAGGAAGGATGGAGGCATCATTTAGCATGGAGTTAAGGGAACATGGAATTATGCACAAAGGGTGTTCCCGCAAGTGATCCCGTGCACATAGAAACAGTAAGATAATAAGGAAGGTCATGAAATAAGATAAAAGTTGAAGAAGAAAGTCAGAGGTGCTGAAAAACAGGACAGCAGTGAACTGAAAAAAGATGTTCCTTAAACTAATAAAATACATTTTATTTCAACACAAAGAAGGCCTACCGAACTCTCAGCTCAGGACTTCACATTTTCCCCGTGGGAAAGCTTATTCCCATAGATACAATAATTGTCTCCCCCTGAGGGGATCAGAGAGTGGAAGGTTTAAGAAATTACTGCACGGAGATTGGTACTTGAGTTTTATCTAGGAGTACATTTCGATTTTAATTCTTAAGTTTATAAGTTTGTTGAAAGTCTATTTAGCTGTTCAATTGAGGTGTTGTTAAGCGGCCCATAGACGATCAATTTAATTGTCAATATCATTGACTCAATATATTGATTAGATTTTTTGTTGCCCACAAAGTCAATTAATTGACGGTCGTCAAGCAAGTCCACAGACGATCAACTAAATTTTCAATATTCATCGTTGTCAAATATATTGACAATAAAATTGATCGTCTATTGGCCGCTTAAAGGGTAAACATTCACTCTAATTAGGACAATCATTAAATCTGTTTGCTACTCAACACGGTTGTTAAATTTTCATTTTTTTCAAACATGCTGTCGTTCATGGTTGACAGTAACGTGAAAGTAAGCCATTTATCTTGCCAAACCTAATCGAAATTCACGAATTATTTTGACCCATGAATTATTATACAACTTATGAAATTAAAATACACAGAGCTGACAGATGACAAACAAGGTAATCAATCGTCCGAACTTAAGTCCCGTAAATTATTCACCTAAATAAACCAGCTACATACTTGGACAAAGAATAATATTCACGCATATAATAACTTGGATAATCTAATTACGCAAAGCTTTCGGGTAATAAACAAGCGCCACAAATTTTCCAAGTAAGATTCCTACTATTCTGTCTGACTATCTGTCAGCTTGGTACATTCAAAACAATTTTATGAAGCAAGAATCATAATCACGGTCAGAGATACGTAAGCAGCGAAGGCTGGAGAAGAGACGACAGCGGGTGCAGAGGTGCCAAAATTAGAACAATTCATTTCCTCAATGTATACAATTCCTCAATGTATTCATTTCCTCAATGTATTTTTATTGTATGCAGTATGTTTTGAAAGGGGCCAATGTTACTGCTTTTGATTTATTTTGTTAAGGACCTATTAATGTTTTAATAAAAGTAAGGAAAGAGATATGAGAAAATTTAAGTACATTGAGTGAGTATCCCAGTGAAAAGGCACAAATTTGTTTGTCATTAACGCGTGTAAAGTTTGAAAGGAACATCCATCATTCGGAAAATTTAAGTCTAGTTTCACTGATTGCCAACTCTCTCGAGAATTTCTTACTGAGTTCGATAAATGATACGTAAAATGTAATTAAACTTAACGGAGAAGTGATCGTACGAAAATTCTGTAGCAGACTAGCGACTAAGATAGAGTAAAAAACAGTTAAACTATGGTCGTACAATACAGCAGAAAAAAATAAGAAAATCAAGTCCAACGCTCAAAGGTGGAATATAGAACACAAGCTTCTATCCAACAAATCAGTTCCACAGAATATCAATCTCTCACTCAAAGTTCGATAAGATAATACTGAATAAAAAAATGAAAAAAAAATACGTTGAAAAACCCTTACGAGCAATGGTCTATTTCACGATGAAGAGTTGAAGCTAAAACGCAAGGTCGCTGAATCTCAATACTCACGAAGATATTGCACTAACAGCATTTAATATATATACGTTAATATTTGTTAGCAATATTTCAATGTATTTTCTCATGCGAATGAATCTTTATGAAGAAAATAAGTCTACCATCACGCACAAATCTGAAACTGTGCTTCGTGACACGCATGAATGAGTAACTTAAATATTAGAAGTGAAGTCCGTAGACTTTATTGTTCTCCCATAGAAAACGATAAAACTTTACTTGTAAGGCTAACTGTGGTGTTTTAGATGACGGCGCTGGATGAAGAAAGATTCTGACTGCACAATTTGAAGGCGAAAATTGGACGCAACTGTACAGAATAGAATCTATGTATAATGTTAGCATAACATCAAAATATTCGTGTTAATAAAATTTTCCATTTATGGTAGTTTGTTAATCTCTTTTGGAGAAAAATTGCAAAATTTTTCATTTATGATTCACAATAGAGAAGAAAACGCCTG
>JACJUY010001051.1:88330-103790 GCA_014220935.1 Platorchestia sp. MABIK | reverse complement strand
TTATTTGTAAACAAAGAACAAAACTCAAAACACAAGCAGTCAATAACAGACAATTATAAACGGAAATCTCACCGCAAGCAGTTTGAAACGATCCTCTAAACTTAGTTACGTGAGGACAAGAAAAAACCGTAAAACACAAAAATAACGAAAAGATTTGAAATAAATAACAAAATCGTTACTTTAAACGAGAGCAAGTTCTTTTCGAGAAAGTTTCGCAATGGATAACCATTTTAAAACAGCGCTCCGAACGACCACTCATCAATGAGTGGCTGCTGTAGTCACTTAGGTGCAAGGAAAATTTTTCTATTGCATTCTGTGTCCTGTGACGGAAAATTAGTTAACAAGAGATCTCTGGAGACGACCAGTTTAATAGTTTAAATTATAGCCTACATTTGTGGCAGTTCAATGATTAGCATCGAATATCACTGCTAATTAAATTTCGGACAGCATGGACTGGTCTTCATTTTATTCCTCTTTCAAAGTCAGAGTTGTTTCTACGTATCTAATTTACGCACAGTATGATTCATATATTTTAAGGCTCTTAAAAAGGGACTATTTACCACGGCAGAGGAAACAAGGTAGGGTCATTTCTATGGGAGAAAATACACCTCTTCTTGTTCGGTTAGCCAAGAGAAAGGCTTTATTTCAAAAAATTTTGTGACGTCACCAAAACGCCATGTCATTAGGCCAATAGTGGAGCCAGATTTGGGGGTAGCAGTGCTACCAGATGCAATATGAGCGCTGCTATTGGTTCGTTACCGTGACGTCAGCAAAACCACACCGTCAACGAAAAAAAGACTGGTTTGAACCTACCTGGTTTCCTCTACCGTGCTATTTACCATGCATTTATTTTCAAACGGGGACCAAATCTGCACTAACACACGCTTACATCATGTTTTCGCAGCTTCACGAAATTTGATTTAACCTTGCAGAGAAACAATTTTTATTTCTCCTAACAGCAAATGGCACATACTTTTAAAAATTCGATACAACCTGGTCCTGCCGTGGAATTAGGTGTGGTAACCGTGGGACAAAAGTAAGCAAAGAAAGCAACATTAGAGAGAATATGATCTACGGTCAGAAGGTGGAAAGCGGGACGCCTCTGACTTGCAGTTTGCCGAGAAACTCGACCTGGATGATCGGCGGGAGCATTGAGCCGATAGACCCTGGACCGGATATGAAGTTAGTCGTAAAGAATCGTTCTCAGAGTCATGGAACCAAAGACAAGTGCGCGGGAACAGTGTTGGTAGAAAGTCAAGTAATCTTATCCCTTCACTGAGCGGCGTATCACGGATGATATATTTCCTAAGCTGATGTGAAGTACTTTCACCATAATTACCGTGTATTCATTTTAGTTTGCAATTTGAAATAACTTGCACGGCAAGTAGGGAAGGCTTGGAAATATATATATATAGCTTGACAATAGCCTCGAGCTCTGAGGCCAATAGGGACAGGAAAATGATATCGTAATGTAGACAGGATACGGAGCGAAGGAAGACGGTAACAGTCGATAAAAGGCCCACCAGTCGACATTTGGTCCCATTGGTGTGTTTGAAGAATATTTTCTCGAATATTATTGCGAAAGATTTAGTTTCGAACTGCAAATGCTGCTGAAACTCTGAAAATATTAGCATTCCTATGGTAACTTTGCTAGGTTTCAGCATGACTAAAGCCAATGAATGCTAGTAAATTAAATGTTAGTTTAAGCTTGTCTAACCGCAGTAAAGACGTTCCAAAGAGAGGAAGGAGGAACGCTCCATTAGTATGGGCTCAAGGGAATGCGGAATCTATGGCCAAGGTGCATAGAAACAATAAGTTGAGAAAGAATTTCATGAAACAAGATGTAAGCTGAAGAAGAAAGTAGTAGGTGCTGAAAAACAAGGTAGCCGTGAACCGAAAAAAATGGTTAACTAAACAAAATTACCTATTTTATTTCAACAAAAGGAAGGTTTACCTAATCTTTAGCTCGGGACCTAACATATTCCCATTTTGAGTGCTAATCCCCGTAGATTTAATAGTTGTATCCCCTTGAGAGTTATAGATATTAGCATGACCAAACACAAGAATGATCTATCATCAGCAAGATTGACCTAGTATCATTAAAATTGAGTCCACGGAAAATGTATACACTGATTTTGATTATTGAAATTATTATAATTTTGTGAGACACAAGGGGGTGAAGGCATTAAAGAAGTATAAGGGTTAAAGGCCAATTATAATGTAGTCCAGCATCACAGATATGCAATAACTATAAAATGTAAAACTGTGGATGGATTTTCCTGAGACTCTGCGTACATAGCAGTATAACTACAAACGAGACTCGAAGGCTACCATCGTGATTATCTTTCAGGAGATATGATAACTTTTTTCTCTATAATTTTGCGAGCTATGTGTACACAGAAAATTAACCGATACTCTTCGCTGAAGAGTGTTTAAAAACTTTCAATACAACAATGCACCGCAAATCCAATACCATGATTTCCACACCGATATTTGATCCCAATACCATTATTCGACAGAACAACGCAAACAATGTTCAAAATAACTTGTAAGTCTAAAGCGATGGGAAAGCTGGCCACTCGAGGACGCCTGGCACGGTTGAGGAAACAAGGTAATGTCATTTCTATGGGGGAAATTACACTCCTTCTTGTTCGGGCTGCCAATAGAAATGCATTATTTCAAACCAACTTTATGACGTCACCAAAACGCAGTGTCGTTAGGCCAATAGTGTAGACGGATTTGGGAGTAGCAGTGCTACCAGATGCAATATGAGCGCTGCTATTGGTTCATTACCGTGACGTCAGCAAACCCACACAGTCGACAAAAAAATACTTGTTTGACCCTACCTTGTTTCCTCTACCGTGACACCTGGTTTACTCACCGTGGAACTCTTTGGGCAGACTGGCGTGGACCGAAGCGATGACTTCGACTTGAGTCTCCAGCGAGGTGAGCATGCAGTCCAGATTTGCTGCTTGCTCGTACAACGAACGTATGTTGTCGGGCCTGCGCACAACACAAAAATAAATGAGTTTATTAGTTTACTGCAAAATAATAAACCAATTAGTTCACTGTGCACTTCTGTATCATATCTAGGAAACAAGGCGAGCATTTCTCGGCCTTGTTGTGCGTGTGATGCAGGCGGCAAATTTTGCACGGTTCTGTTGCACTGCGGCGCATCAAATGACTTAAGATCTTTATGGCCTTCTGTGCATCCTGTATACGAGTTGAAATTAGCACTTTGTACGTGTGAATCTATGACACAAAATTAGCTCGTTACTTTCCAGTTGAGAATCTTTTGCATACGAGAGAAGGTTTGCACTTTTAATTTTAGTCCTTAACCGAACGATTTAAGCTTCGTTTAAAATATCGTTTTGCAATAACACGAAGTTTGTTAGTTGCTTGGCTGGTCATTCGATCTTCTCTCCAGAATTACATATCCAGAAATTAGACACAAGAAATAGAGGTGAAGACAATGAATGAAAAATATACACACCCTTAAGAGTATCTCGATTGTTGAACAGTTCTACACCTTATAAAGCGGATACTCGAGGAATAAACTACGACAGCAAATTTATATTTTTATACAACACTTTATTCTAACTCTACTGTAGACCATTGGCTGATCCATTGAGTCGAGTTGTTTTATGATCTTCTTTACTCAACATTGAAATTGGTTAATGATAATATTTTCCCTGATCGTCGAAACAATTCAAATATCATTGGAAAACATTCTTTTCAATTATTTATTTGCTGCAGTAACAGGGGAAAACGCCATTCGTAATCAGATCATTTGTTGCAGACCGTATCCAGAATACGTTGTGTGGTGTTGACACGATATTGTAAGTTGGAACATGAAGACTGCGATTGTCTGCCCGCCTAATTGTAGAACTAGAATTATTTGCAACATACAATAAAAACGAAGTTAACAAACAAACAAGCTTGACTGTTAACATTTTATGAATAGGACGTTTTTGGGTCAGGGGACCTATATTGGGTCAGGCAAAGAGGCTGTCTCTATTTTGAAGGAAACAAATTAAATTCCTACTTACACAAGAAAACCTTTCCACCGTTTTGAAGTTCATAGAAAGCAACAGGAATTGGCCAAGAGAGGTATAAAGAAATCTGCGTCTCTTTAAGGCGGAACTTGCATTAGATCATTCCACGATCAACTGTATTGATCTGTAGGGATCAAGTGCACTTTCATTCATTGGAAACGGCCATGGGAAAAAATTGCATTAATGTTTTGAGAGTAACCCTCGAAAAATGCACTAACGACCAATGTTGTCGACGAAGTTTACTGTCATGTAGGTCATTAAAAATATCAGCTGATAAGGTTATTATTTCGAAGAAGAAAACGTTTCTGCGACCTATCTCGGACCGTTACTGGGAAGGGCTTGACAGTTTTCTCAGTAAGATTGAATGAGTAAGTTTGTCTCCCTAATCACAGTACAGGTGTTCCAAAGACAGGAAGGATAAAGGCATTATTTAGTACGGAGTTTTAGTAACGGGAAATCTAAGCAAAAGGTATGTTCCCACAAAAGACAGTGTATAGGAACAGTAAATTAAAAAATATGTTCATAAAATAAGATAAAAATTGACGAAGAAAGTAGTAGGTGCTGAAAAACAGGACAGCAGTGAACCGAAAAAAATATGGCTCTCAGCATAAAAAAAACCACTTCATTTCAACAAAACAAAGGTCAACCGAACTCTCAGTTCAGGACCTCACATTTTCCCCTCAGAGTACTAATTTCCATAGAAACAACAGCTGTATCCCCCTGAGGGGATCCATAATCTTTAAAATTTGTGTTTTCATAAATAGGTATTTTCATTTTGTCTACATCAGGTGCAAATTAATAACGGATGAGCTTTCATTTGCTGATTAACGGCAGAAGAAACCTATTTTTAGCATGACTGTTTTGTATTTTAATATGAAGTTTTATCAAGCCTCCATAATCCATTTGCGACTACCCAAATATTTTGCCGTCCTATTTGACGGCGTGAGCGTGCTATAGAGTGCGTTATGTTTCACAGTACAGGTGAATGCTAGCAGTATGGGAATAGCATCACACACTACCCAGTCCAACTTTTCCCAAGTAATTAAAGCGCTTAGGCGGCAAAAAACACGCATGCTTCGGCAAAAAAGTTAGACTGGGTAAACGGGAGGTTACTCGAAGACGATGCTTAAATTGAGGCGAAGAGAAACTTTCGTACAAATCGTCTGTTTTCATAAACGAATTATTGTTATTATTATTTTATATAAGAAAATTTTAGCCTCCCTTAATCCCGACAAAGATGTTCCAAGAGCGAAAGGAGGAAGGCACCATTTAGTATGGAGTTGAGGAAACGTGGAATCTATGCACAAGGTGCACAGAAACAGTAAGGTAAGAAAGAAGTTCATGAAACAAGAAAAAGTTGAAGAAGAAAGTAGTAGGTGCTGAAAAACAGGACAGCAGTGAACCGAAAAAAGATGGTCCGTAACAAAACAAAAACCTATTCTATTTCAACAAAAAGGAAGCCTACCTAACGTTTAGCTCGGGCCCTCACATGGTCCCCCCTAGGAGCGCTAATTCCCATAGATACAATAGTTGTATCCCCCTGAAGGGTTTCCTAAACGAAACTCCTTTTCCTTGCTTTGACGGAAGCCTAAACTTATTATTCCCTATTTGCACAGATAAAATCAGAAAACCTGTCAGTGCAGAAGGTGGTACAAATTCAGGACTAATTTACTCATCATTTGAGAAAATTAAGTTTTAATACAATTGAAATTTGTTATCGTTCATTTTACATCATAGACAAAAATTTCTAAATCAATATAGGTGAGAAGTTTTTCGCATAGTCGCCACATGGTTATATTTTCGCGATGAGGCGCATATACATAGGCGTTCATCCATCTTATTAGTATATTACTTTGGCACCTAATTAAGTAGTGCCTCATTTGCGCCTATCTTGACGCATTGACCGAGACTAAACTGATGATCGACATTGAACTCGAACTTAAAAGTCAATCGTAGCAAGCAATTTTGAGAGTAGCAAAAATTATCTGGACCGTGCCTTTATTTAGTTTTAATGATGTATTAGTGAAAATGGCATTTGTGAATACTGGTCGATCAGCAGCATTATAAAAATTCCCCACACGTACACCGGCAGTCCACGTCGCGGTCGAAGTGTAAGCAAGGCGACTCAATATATACTGGGTGTGTGGCTCACATGTCCCCACTGATATGCAAGTGCCCGTAGACTGTGGGAATAATATTCATCACGCTAAAAAATGACACACTTAAGCCGAAAGAATTCTTCCGAAATCAAGAAGCACTCCTTCCCGTGCTACATATTAGTCGCCTCGCAGGTTAATAGGAACGAAAACCTACTGAAAGACGTCGACTGCGATACGATTTTGGAAAGTAAGTGGCGGGACGCAACTTTTACGCCTGAAAATATTTGAGAAGCGCCTAAAATTACCGCCGCCATCGCCCACAATTTAGAAATTTGCACAATTTCAAAAATAAAAATACTCAATTCTAGCTCATTAACCTGAAAAAACTGGAGATAAATATTAAGAACGGAAATTTTAAACGTGTGGAATTCAATACCACACCGGCATTTTGTTGTTTAAGCTCTGAAACTGCATCAACTGTCATTCCAAACACACTGTCAGCTCTTGATGGGAAAAAATATTGATTTTAGTGATATTTCAACAAAAGTCCAGCGTCTGGAAAGCTGCCATGTCGTGTAAATATTCAAAGTATATTCATTCTTCCTTTAATATTTTTTCTCCAGTTACTCAAATTTAACAATGAAATAAAGCAAGTTTAAAATTTTCAAATTTCCCCCGCTGTAAGAGTTAACTGAAGGAACATTGTGAGTAACTTGTGAGTAACATAGAACTTGTGAGTAACTTGAAATTGTGAGGAACTTGAAATTGAAATTGTGAGTAACTTGAAATTGTGAGTTCTTGAAATTGAATTGAAATTGTGAGTAACTTGAAATTGTGAGTTCTTGAAATTGAATTGAAATTGTGAGTAACTTGAAATTGTGAGTTCTTGAAATTGAATTGAAATTGTGAGTAACTTGAAATTGAATACTCATCGGAATTATCAAAAATTGCACTCCGCTCTGCCAAAGATGCTTCTCCGAGGTAGCGTCGTTCAAATGTCACGAAGATGAACTTTGCAGACACCCAGAAAAAGGAAAGTGTTACACGTCTTAAAGGTTTCATATTTCATGAACAACTTGGATGCAGTTTTCTGACGTAAAATTAACTCTTTACCGTCTTTTTTATCCGCATTACCGCTTTTACAACGACCGTATTAGGCTGTCATTGGCAACACGTTGTCACCGACTTCAAAATGAGGGAGGGACTGCTAAATAAAGCCGAACTTCGAAGAAAACATCAGGGTACAATTTCCACAGGAAATATGATATAAAATATTAATACTTTTTTCACAGACTTTCGTACAGCCTTTTCGATGTGCCAATGGTTAGCTCACAAAACAAGCTTCAGACCTCAAACATAACCTGATGGCCTACAGTAAACTAGAACGTGGCCGGAACGTGCAATCCTCACCGTTAGTTTGGGGTTTCACGCACGCGTACACGAACGAACGTTAAGCCGAACAAGAAATTAGGTCTTGCACATGGCGTTCTCCTCAGCGGATAATTGGTCTAACTTGAACTGCGATAACAATCGGAATGGGAAGCTGAACCCTGCGTTGTCTGCTTTCTCCAGCAATGATTGCTTCATAAAAATATCTTCGCACAACGTCAGTACTTAACTCTGTCTTACCAGATTTATCGATAGTAAAATAAAAGTTGTAAAATTTTCCTATTTAGAGCCCGGCATACGTAACGTGGAGTCCGTATAGTACAACTGCTTTACTATTCCATAAATCGTGCGTGTAACATGTTACAATAAAGAGATTTCACATTTCACGCCGCAATGCCTAATTTTTATTCGTTACTTGCTTGCTGATAACCACCCCACATGGTTTATCAACGCTCGTTTTTAGTTAGTATATATATTACGCTTTTAACACGTTGACTGCGATACGACCCAACGGTGGGGCGTGCTCAAGTTTTTTCCAGCTGCGAAATGACCCATCGATGGGTCGTTTGAAAAAGTTTTAGCAATCTATTGAAGTTACTAGTATTTAATGGACCCAATTAATGTTTAGTATTTATAAAATTTGAAACATGTTTTGAATTTTGATCTGAGTTGAATACTGAACTTCAATTTAACCCATCACAGTCAATGTGCTAAACCATTGTGAACGCAAATAATTCCCTCTCGGATACCGATGTTTGGTAGACAGGTCGTCACGTGCGTCATCACTCGCATTGTTGTGGGTTGATCGTCTAAAAAGTTCGGGTAATTTTTACTGAGCAGCGTCGCTTGACAATGCATGAACGTCCTCAGCGGCTGTGGGTTTGGTGCGTGTCTGCGACCAGGCGGTCTTGCAACAATGGAACGTAACTTCAAGAGAACAAAGCAGAGGGCGCTTCACGTCACCAAAATATTGCCACAACAGGGAATGATGATGAGGAATATCTACTATCTCAAGAGGTATTCTAAGTTTCAAGAAATAGAAAAATCGCATCTTCGAATCAATATACAGGGCTAAGAAAATGCATGTTTGGACTAAAATTTCAGAACATCTAAAATGGCATGAAAAAACATTTTGAAGTTTTTAACGTGCTTACCATCTAAAATTCAAAATTTTTGCACGTAATAAAAGGCCCCTTAGAATAAAGACAAGCTGAGTTTCTATTAAACAGAGTAGAAAGTTGAATCCATCTATAAATTCACAGAAAACTATGAAGGAATGAATCAACCAACGAATATCAAGACAAGTATTGCAGACAAAAGAGATTTGACGAGTGCGTTCCCCTACTAAATTAGCCCTCTACTGTACTTCACACACACACTCAGTAACGCCACATCTCAACTTTCTAAATCAGTTACAAGCTACAGAAATAATGCCTTTTGTTGTCGGGAAACGGAGCACAAATTCCGAAAGTAAGTTTTTTAACGCAGTCATCAGACCAAGGCACATCGTTAATCCAGCAGTAAAATAAGCGAAAATCTCCCACAAATGCAGTGTAAAAACGATTGTTAATTCAGTTCCCTTCTCCGCTGGAAAGGGATTTGGTTGTGTGCAAGGTTCTTCGACTGAATCCACCAAAACCTTCAGCATCTTCTAGACTTGGAACGATCAAGAAGTCATGGACTGGGAGTAGTTTGGCACGCAAAACAACTGTAATACTAAGATTGGATTAGATTAGATTATTAGTTAGTTTAAGCTTCCCTATCCGCAACAAAGACGATCTAAAGAGAGGAAAGAGGTAGGCACCATTTAGTATGGAGATAAGGGAACGCGGAATCTATGCAGAAAGGGCATAGAAACAGTAAGTGGAGAAAGAAGATTATGAAACAAGATCAAAGTCGAAGAAGATAATAGGAGGTGCTGAAGAACAGGACAGCAGTGAACCGAAAAACAGATGGTCTTTAACATGACAAAAACATTTTTTTTCAACAAAAAAAAGGCCTGGCTAACTCTCAGCTTGGGCCCTCACACATATACCCCCATGGGAGGGCCAATTCCCATAGATGTAATAGTTGCATCCCCCTGAGGGGCACGGTAACACTGAGCAGTCAACATCAGAGTAGCCCGCTGTGGCAGCGCTCCGCGCGGCACAGCGATATATGCTCTAGAAATGTTGCGTCGAATGCCGGGAAAAGTCATAAAAAATTTTTGCATTTGAACTAAACACTTACATCAAGAGGGCACATCGCAAATCATTTCGATATAAATCACTGGAGGATGCCGCGGGCGAATCAAATTGGTTCACTTCATAGCCGAATAAAAATTAAAAATTGGTTTTCATTAAATGTGGCAAAATATTTCCAGGCATCAGTCTCGCCGGTTACATGCAGGGCAAGTATGCAAATTTCAAACTAAACAAACAAAAAAATAACCACTAAAATTTTAAAAAATAAAACCCTTGTTTGTAATGTAACTAATGCGAGGCTACCTTTATAGATCAAGGCTGCTTGGATGGAAAGTGTTCACATTTTGATAATAAATAAAGGGTTTTTGCAAAATTGTAATACATATTCGGAAGGTGGGAACCAAGATACCAGAATATCCAAGCATTATAAATTCTTCAAGCTGGAGAAAGACTGCAGCCCACGCTGTTTTCTCACTACGAAAGTTTGAATGTACATTCTAGGCACAATTTCGTAAGTTATTCCGTAAGTTCCGCATGGACTAACGAATGAGCGCGTACATGATATTCAGAGACATCTTTAACAGATAAAATTAGGTACTAGTTTAAGCCTCCCTAGCTGAAACAAAGGCGTTCAAAAGAAAGAAAGGATGAAGGCACCATTTAGAATGGCATTAAACCGACAAAAACATGATCCTTCACAAAAGAAAAACATATTTTATTTCAACAAAAAGAAGGCCTACCTAACTCTCAGCTCGGGACCTCACATTTCCCACTGGGAGTGCTAATTCCCATAGATACATTAGTTGTATCTCCTGAGGGGCTAAAATTAGCATTAAATGTGTGAAGAAGTTTGACACACTCCAAAACCGAGAAAATTTCGACATTCATAACTAGCTATTGGAGAAGATGCTGATTTGGTAGACATTGTTCAATACCCACAATTGTTCGCACTGAACGGGCGTATGGAATAAACGAAGAAATCTATCCTGGGAATGAAGTTTTCATACTGTGTTGCTCGGGCAATAGGGCGCAACACACTCGCGTTACACGAGTGATTAAAATCAGCCTCTATTGTGCATTTTCCTAGTTCAATTTGTTTACGCGCGTCTACGCCGAGTTCTACAACATAATTGCAACAGTGCGCAATGAAATCATTATGCAAAACAGTTGTTTTCCGTACACTAGTTTCCTGCATCACTCGCCATTCATGAATGCTATGTTCGGGATCAAAAACTAAATTACTTATTCTATCCCCCAATCCTCCGTATCTATAACTTTCAGCCTTGATCGTATCGTCAGCTCAAGCCTCCATATCTATACCCTGGTATATATCTTTCAGCCTCGATCGTTTCGCCAGCTCAAGCCTCCATATCTATACCCTGGTATATACCTTTCAGCCTCGATCGTTTCGTCAGCTCAAGCCTTCATATCTAAACCCTGGTATATACCTTTCTGCCTCGATCGTATCGTCAGCTCAAGCCTTCATATCTATCCCCTGGTATATACCTTTCAGCCTCGATCTTATCGTCAGCTCAAGCCTTCATATCTATACCCTGGTATATACCTTTCAGCCTCGATCGTATCGTCAGCTCAAGCCTTCATATCTATACCCTAGTATTTACTTTCAGCCTCGATCGTATCGTCAGCTCAAGCCTCCATATCTATACCCTGGTATATACCTTTCAGCCTCGATCGTATCGTCAGCTGGTGGAGAACGATAGACCATTAAATTCATGGGCTCACGAGCACACAAGCGGCTGTGCTCGCTCGCTTCCCTGCTGCTGAGTTGCGTGGTGCGATGTGTGCTGGATTACACGGGCACAAATGAACTGGAGTGAGACATCGAATTATAGGAAAATTATAACGTGTTGTTTTTATTAATTATATCTGCGACATCGAAAATCTGGAATAAATAGAGAGAACTATGAACATGTTATTGGAGGAAAACTAGATTTTTAGAAATAAGTTGAAAGATTATATTAAATGTAAGTTGGTTTCATCTTCCCTAACCGCAGCAGAGATGCTCAAAGAGAGGAAGGATGAAGGCACAATTTAGTATAGAGTTTGGGAAGGCAGAATCTACGCACAAGGTGTCTCCCCATACAAGATCTCATGCGCTTAACAACAGTAAGTTGAGAAAGAAGGTTATAAAACAAGATAAAAAATGAACAAGAACAAATTAGGTGTTGAAAAACAGGATAGTAGTGAACGTGGAAAAAAGTCCTTAATTATATACAAAATATGTATTTTATTTAAATAAAAAGCCTTCAGCTCGGGGACCTCGCATCTTCGGTCTGGTAGCACTAATTTTCATTATTATCAGATCAGCGACACCGGAAATCGAGAATAAATAATGAAAACTATAAACGTGTAATTAGAGGAAAACTATATTCTTAGAAAATCTTTCGAATTCAAATTAATTAAAGAGAAAAGATCTCACCACTGGTCATCACAAGATATACTTAATTAGTACTACAGCATCTTGGCGAACGAAATGTCTGAAATTTGAACCGTCCAACTTCACAATATGAAGACAAAATTCACTGTTAATTCATGTAAAAATTTGAAAGATTATATTTCGTTCCAAAATAAAGAGCGAGATTTTGAACTAAAACTACAATAGTGAACTTTTGATGGATGAATTCTGAACAGGAATCGTAACGTCAACGTACGTGTGGTGAACATGCACAAATCTCAACACTAGGAAAAAAAATACTTTTTATCTGTATCTGAGAAACGCCACATTATCTGTATCTGTTATACGCCTCATTATCTGAATCTGTTATACGCTACATTATCTGAATCTGTTAAACGCCACATTATCTGTATCTGAGATTCGCCACTATTATATTATCTGTATCTGTTATACGCCACATTATCTGTATCTGAGATTCGCCACTATTATATTATCTGTATCTGTTATACGCCACATTATCTGTATCTGTTATACGCCACATTATCTGTATCTGAGATTCGCCACTATTATATTATCTGTATCTGTTATACGCCACATTATCTGTATCTGTGATACGCCACATTATCTGTATCTGTGATACGCCACATTATCTGTATCTGTGATACGCCACATTATCTGTATCTGTGATACGCCACGTAACAACACCTTCCACTGTCTCATTCTAACCACATTATTACACGGAACACTCGACTGTGTTTCTTTGAGACAACACACCCGTAATAATGATACTAGTTCATTTAACAGTTAATTTCACGGACACTAATTCGACGTCTTCACGCATGAGAGGCAGCTGGAGTCAGAAACACTCCACGCAACTGCGGCTAAGGAAACACTGCGCAGAGGCAGAGCTCTGACCCCACAGTATTCCTCCACGAGTTGGATCTCCCTAGCGTAACAAATGTTGGCTCTTCGACCGGTGCTGCTAAACCTCAACTGGTTCTCGTCATGTCTGACGACTTGATACTACGAAACTTGATATACAACATTCATATATTTTATTTAGCACTAAGTTTCAATTTAATCTTTTTGGTACTAAGTGATGCCGTCATTACAACCGCCGTCATTACTAAGCTGTCAATAGTCATTCGGTAAGTTCCAGTAAGGCCCTAAATGAACTGTCCTTTAGCAAAGAAACTTCTGATCATATTAGATTATTCATTTGTTAACTTTAAGTTTCTCTAACCACAACATAGGTGTTTCTAATAGAAGAAGGCGCCATTTGGCATGGAAGTAAGGAAACGGGGAATCGGTGCACAATATGTGTCCTCATACAGTGCAGACGGAAACAATGAGGTTGAAAGTAATCTATGTTCATAAATGGGATAAAAGTTGAAAAAATAATTAATAGATGCCTGAAAACAGGACACCGGTGAACAGAAAAAAGGTGGTCCGAAACAAAACAAAAAACCTATCCTATTTCAACAAAAAGGAGGCACACCTAGCTCTCAGCTCGGGACCTCTTATTTTCAACGTGGGAGTGCTACATGTCTAAAGATCTGGAAGATGCACAGTAAGCAAAATAAGTTAAGGGTAGAAATATAACAAAGTGAATCACTAGCAATGTTTTCCTCATTGACAGCGCACGGAAAATTAAAAAAAAGACATGTAGGAGAGGGGACGTAGAAATAGAGCACTGTGTATTGGGTGGCTAAAATTGATTTTGAAGTTTTTTAAATGTGAGCTTAATTTCAATTTTTCCATTCTATCATGTTTAACATCAATTGAGGATTTTGGTAGTAATTTGTGCAGGCTTATTGAGGGTATTCGAACTGAAGATAATTCTTTGATGAGATGGTTACTGACCAGCTGTCAACTGGCGACCTAATTGTAATGAAAGATCATTTCAATAGAAAAACAAATAACGAACAGAACAGCAAAGAAAAACAGGTTTACGTTCCTATTTCAGAAAGAACCGTGAAAATTCAGGGAAAAAAGACACAGACTAAATCTAATGAAAGATTTTTCAAGTAGAAAAAACCAAACAACGTATAGTTCAACAAGGAATACCAGTTTTACGTTACAACTTCGTGAAGAACCGTAACAATTCAGGGAAGAAGACCGTCACTACAGGGTGTCCACAAAAAAATGTATCCACTGACCGATATATGTATTTATGATACCGGAACCAAAAAACAGAGTAATATTGATTTGTGGTTCCGGTATCATACATACACACATCGGTCAGTGGATACATTTTATGCGGACACTCTGCATGGTGACGGTCCGACCTCTTCTTCGCTGAATTATTATTATTATATAAGAAAATTTTAGCCTCCCTTAACCATGACAAAGATGTTCAAGAGAGCAAGGAGGAAGGCACCATTTAGTATGGAGTTGAGGAAACGCGGGGTCTTTGCACAAGGTGCATAGAAACAGTAAGCTAAGAAAGAAGATCATGAAACAAGAAAAAGTTGAAGAAGAAAGGGGAAGGTGCTGAAAAACAGGACAGCAGTGAACCGAAAAAAGATGGTCCGTAACAAAAAAAAACCTATTCTATTTCAACAAAAGGAAGCCTACCTAACATTTGGCTCGGGCCCTCACATAGTACCCCTGGGAGTGCTAATTCCCATAGACACAATAGTTGTATCCCCCTGAGGGGTCTTCTTCGCTGAATTGTCACGGTTCTTCACGAAATTGTAACGTAAAAATTGTATTCTTTGCTGAACTGTGCGTTGTGTAGCCTGCGCTGCTCGGACGTCCTGAGACCACGTCACCACGCAGCAGACCAACTCCCAACCGAGAACTCGTGTTCTCGGCAGACCGCGACGCCCGTTTTATCCACCCCAAGTGATCAACAAGTCCGCTGAACACGAGCGAGAATTCCCACAAAAGTGAGATGCAGTGACGCGAATCCCAACACCGATAGAACTGAAATTTTTCGTAGAGGTTGAACACCGGATCGATCAGAGCTGCAGCTCAACAGCGGCTGACTCGACAAATTTGGGTGTTAGCTACCGCCTGCCTTCATTGCCTCTTCTTTCATTTTGGATGGCTTGACTTCTAATTTATAATATGTTGACTTTCAAGTGTGTTATCTCAAGTCAAATAAATGAGTACGCTTCAAGCACGTCACCTTAATTTAAATCTAATGTGTTAACTTCAAGCATGCCATTTTAAGTCAAACATATATGCTGACTTCAAGCATGCCATTTTAAGTCAAATAAATGTGTTGACTTCAAGCATGCCATTTTAAGTCAAACATATATGCTGACTTCAAGCATGCCATTTTAAGTCAAATAAATGTGTTGACTTCAAGCA
>JACJUY010001051.1:68534-81714 GCA_014220935.1 Platorchestia sp. MABIK | reverse complement strand
GCTCCGTATCCTACACCACGACAGGCTCCGTATCCTACACCACGACAGGCTCCGTATCCTACACCACGACAGGCTCCGTATCCTACACCACGACAGGCTCCGTATCCTCCATCGCTCGTCGGTACGCAGAACAGAACCCGACCCAAACACAAGTATAATTACGGATGTAAATAATTTTGCATTCAAAATAGAATCCCAACATGTCAGAGATGGAAAGTAATTTTTTCGTACATGCAGATCGAAATACGTAGAACCCGGTTAGCACTACAGTATATTCACAGAGTACAAAGAGCACTCAAAGAAACATATTCACTGAGTACAAATAGCACTCAATTAATCTGCTTTTTCTTCTTTCGTGCATGCATATCGAAATGGTACCAGGTACTACCTACTATTTAGCACTAGATTACTATTCAACGACCACGCGTCACAGCGAGAACTAACCTCTCTTTAAGACGCCGCATGGTCTTCGCGCCGCCCGCGGTCTCCCATGCGTCGATGTTGGCCTGCACGAGGGCGCGCTCGATGGCGTAGCCCTGGCGCTTGGCGCGCAGCATCGCCGTCTCCCGCGTCAGCGACTCCGGCAGTAGACGCACCGGGTCCTTCACCAGCCCCAGCAGCACCTCATACTTCTGCTTCCAGCTGCGCAGGACCTGGGTGAACAAGGGGGAGTGTGACTTATGTGTACGCTCTTCGTCATGCATTGTCAATTATATTAATTAATTCTTTTGATTCCAGTTGCGCAGAACCTGGTCACAAGAGGGGGAGTGTGACTTATGTGTACGCTCTTCGCCATGCGTAGTTCTCATTGTCAGTTATAATAATTAATTTTTTTACTTTCAGCTGAGCAGGACTTGGTCGCAAAAGAGGGAGTGTGACATTTTTTGGTGCGCTCTTCGTCATGAGCGGTTTTCATTGTCAGTTATATTATTTCTTCTTCCTTTTCTAGCTGCGCAGGACCTGGGCGAACAATGGGGAGTGTGACAGATGTGTTTTGGCACACTCTTCATCATGCGTGGGATTCATTGCTTATTATATTAATTAATTGCTTTTGCTTCCAGCTGCGCAGGACAGGACCTGCTCGCTAGAGCATGACATTTTGCCCTGCTTTTTGTGGTATTTGTGACATTTTTTGGTACGCTCTTCGTCATGCGTGGTATTCATTATCAGTTATATTTATAAATTCTTTTGCCTCCAGCTAGGCAGAACCTGGGTGAACGAGGGGGAATTTGACTGTTGTGTTTTGGCACGCTCGCATTTTGGTATACCCTTCATAATAATGGGAAATTTTATAGGAGGGATTGCATCGTTTTAAAGCGCTGCAGAATTTATTGTTTTTTACCTATCGTACTGTGAATGAAAGCGGAATCTATGCACAAGGTGTGTTCCCACACAAGAAACTCTGCGTATAGAAGCAGTAACTTGGTTAGGAAGTATATGAAATAAGATAAAATTTGAAGAAAAAAGTCAGTGGTGGTGAAAAAAAATCCATGAAAGGAAGAACATTGACACATGAGTTTCGGCTTCTGCGATATCCGGGAAAGTATCATGGCGATAGTAAATTATTTTATATTCAAAATTAAAAGGACGACATGTCAGAAATCCAAAATCATTTTTTCGTACATGCAATGTAAGGCCTTTAAAGAATATACTTCAACTACACAACAACTTTATGATACTTTTCACATAAATAACGCAGAGTTAAAAAGTAATTAAAAAAGAACAGTTTTCCCCAGCAAAGTTGAATCATCAAATTTGTTACAACTTTGGTTGTTGAATAATTCTCAACTTGGAGGTTTTAAATTTGTGTTAAAACCTTTATTGGTATTTTAAAAGACATGCCAATGGTTAACTAAACCATTGAGGAAAAATATGAAAGAGTTTCCTAGGTTGGTTTACGCTAGGTGTGTTTAAAATTGTTTAAGTACTGTTCATAAAGGATAAAACGGTAAACGCTTTTGGGAGGAGGAGGCAGTCTCTTTTCTATTGACATTGACACAAATGGTCAATTGTTTTCTTCAGTGACTAATGTTGTTGAAATGTAGAGAATGGAAATAATATAGTTTCGGCACATCTGTAATATAAAGTCAACAATTCACTTGTTATTGATGTAATATTGGCATACACAGACGCATGTGCTTCGCAATAGCAATGTTATCTTCCTAACTCTCAACTAGGGACCTCACATCTTCCCTCTAGGAGCGCTAATTCCCATAGATACAATAGTTGTACTTTTCCTCATAATGAGGAAAAATGAATGATCGTGCTTGTAAAACCAAAATGTCGACTGCTTGAAAATTTGGAAAACACTTTTCGTGTATACTTACAGTCAAGTCTCTAGTAACAAACGTGTACGAATCAAAAACAACACCCTTTTAATTCGTCAATTAAATAGGGAATTAATTATCAATTTTTGAAATTCCGTATTCATATACTGCTGGCAGGAAATATTTTGGGGAATAAGAAATCAAAAAGGATTGTCCCATAAACATAAAATGAGCATAATAAAATGTTCAATAAAATAAGATTGTCCCACAAAAGCATTTTAAACTCGACAAGATAATTGAAAAGAACATTTATGCTGGAGAGTCAACATCTCAATGCTATTTACCAGCAACGACGTTATTGATTCTTAACATACTGATCAATTTGTAATTTAATGCTTGTAGTTGAAATCGTCATAATTTTGAGAATAATACCGTATTCAACCGAGAATTTTATTTTAGTTTATTTCATAAATCGAGGGTTGATTGCCCACGCATTTGGGAGACAATGATCGTGAACAGAGAAACACAAAGCTGATGGAGTTCCGAAACATTCATAATTTCAAAATCAGCGGTTGAAATACCTTAAATTTTCAGTTCGCATTACCTTCAAGTTTTACCATTCACTTTCTACATCCACAATATCCACAGTCCCAGGTACAAGAATATGAAGAAAGCGAAATGATCGTCAGGAGTAACAAGTTGATAGATGATACTGACACTAAGTATGGGACAAGATAATCTTGAAAGCCTCGTACTTAGTGATTTTGCACTAACTCATAAAGTATATGCACAGAAACAAGTTGATAGAGATGAGACGTGAAGACACTAAGTATAGGGCAAAATTGAAAGCCACATACTTAGTGATTTTGCACTAACTCAAAGTATAAGCATAATACGCCCTAGGTTCAAGCACACCGAGAAAGAAATCACATGGGCACACAAACAAATGTTTTGATCGATTATTACGCAATGTAGAATATTTAGCACAAATATTTCGTTATTATGTAGTGCGTACGTCATTTTTTTACGAAAGTTTAAGCAATTTATTTACCACGGGTCATACAGAGGTAGAATGTTTCTTAAGTCTGGTACAATGGTCAAACTAGAGTATAGCTACCTGTGGTAGCGATACTCTGATTTGGCTATATAACAAGTTCAGCGAATTCTAGGGCATCCTACCGTTGTTGACATGTATTAGTCTTGAATTCTTTGATGGGAAAGTTAAACTCATTGAACTTTAAAAAATTCTATTTCAAATACTTTCTGTATGTGTGATATCCTGAAACGAAAACCAATAATCAATGGTCGATTTTATAAATTATTCGCACATCATCTACACACTTTTAATTTCAGGTAAGAAAAAATTCCACAAATAGGTATAACATATACGCACAACTGCAAGTACAATAAACTCACTTTCATTACAGGTAAAATTATTTTGCATTTGAAATGAAGAGCTCATAGCGTTAAGTGCGGAAACATTTAGTTCCCAAAGACCAAACGAATTTGCTCAAAGCTATAATAAAATCAAACTAGTTAAGGAAATTTTAACACGCGAGAGAACTACGTTTACTGCACTATTCTATCAGAAAGTAAGAAGCCATATTAAAAATAATAATGAAGAAAATAAACAGGATGTGACTGTTTTCATTCTGTAAATGAATTGAATTGAAACGACAAATAAAGCCCCAATGCAATTGCCTACAAATGCAAGGTCGGATGTAAAATACTGTTATAGTTGTCCATGAACAAAAAGAGAAAATGAAATTCATAGAAAATGGTAACATTCGACTTGTAAACAATAACTACGTTAGAATAAAACTAGAAGACCAAACACCAAAAAGTAAGAGTTATCAAGAAAATCACAATTCACTTTGGAATAAGTTAGAAATACAGTTTATTACCATATTTTTAACACATAATACGTTTTTTATGATTTACTTACCACTAACAGAGAGTAAGAAATATTTTAACCATGAAGCATCAACAACAGATCTTCCTTAGTAGTAATTTGAGACGGCAGATGCCTCATTTGTAAGTGTAAGAAAGACACTTTAATGATTTGATTGTCAATGCATCTTGAACACTGATATTTTATTCAAAGAAGAAACGTTTTAAATTAAACTATAGGTCTAAAAACTGTTAAAAGGCGTGTTGGTTGAAGAATTTACAAATGATGTAAAGGAAGAGAAAAGAAATGCAAAAAAACAAAAATAATGTTTCTTACACAAAACAGCATTCCATTTTTCTACTTGCCTGCTACTTGACGTTCACAGAATAAACTACAAACCGGCTCGTAGAAAACGAACGTTACACTCGACGAGAATTTGTTAACGAGTTGCAAATTTGTGGGCTTTATTCACCCGATTACATTAAAAGTGAAATTCTGCAACAATGTATTTAGGATTGACTTGGATCCAGAGAAAAAAAAGCTGTTAGCATGAGAATGATGTCGGTGAGGCAGGGTCTGGATCAAATGAACATACTGAAGTGCCTGGACTTCACATTTCAGACAGCTGAAATACAAGAGCGCAAAACAAAAGCCGTAGCCGAATGCTATTAGGAATGAGTGCAGTTACAGCTGGTGTGACGTGAAATTAGTATTGGTTGCTGCAAATAACGTAAACAAAAAATGTAGCTGTGCCTGAATAGTTTTAGAATAAAATTAAACAAAAACCTTAAAGTTAGAATGATTTTGTATCCATGTTTACATTTGTTGACCATCAATCAATGTATTTCAGTCGTGAAATTTTCAAGAAACCTACCAAATGGCTCCTAGCACATTAGCGATGAAAGTTGGCGAAAAAATCTTAGTAGTTTTATTCAGTGATATCAGTGGTAGGATGAGGAGTTTTGCATAAATAGCTACTCGATCATGAAAACGGACGAAGAAGTACATGGCATAGAAAAAATCATAAAGACCTACTGAAGCCCATAGCGAAATGAATTTAATGGAGGTTAATGCTGCAAAAACGAAGCGCTCGCAGCAAGAGATCTTTAGAGAATGTTTGAGGGAAAATAGCAGCAGTAGTTCTGCTTAAACAGGTGAATGGTGACAAGCATAAATCGATACGTGATTATTGGAGGGTGGGCAGGCATTTACAGGATGATAATGTGGAACACCAACGAAAACGGTTGAGAAAAGCGCGGAGACAATATGACTATTCAAATAAGCATAAGCGTTGATCAATGTTGGTGTTGATTGAAGCAGATTTTCAAAACATTCTACGATGTCATAAAGTTTTGCTGAGAGCGTAAGTTCTTTTTAGTGAATTTACTCGTCCGGTCAAGACAACCTAAAATGATAGGAAATTATATCCCGAGAATGAAAACAGAGGCCTGGCAAGCAGAGGAGGATGTGATGTCTTTACGCAGGGCGAGGTGATGAGAGCGCAGTCGCAACAGATGGGTGGTGACTTGCACACCGAAACAATGAACTCAAGGAACGCGTCTGGGTCACATGCGCGATGGGAGGCGACAGAAGAAAAGCAATGCGACTGCATCCGAGTCTTTTAATGGGATTTGAAATTGTTGCTAGAAACATGAACTCGATGAAGATTTACACATCGCAGGCTAAATTTGATGTACGAGGAAAAGATGAACCGCGAACGTAGAAGTTCAAGAGATTAGACAGTATTTACATAGAATGTTCGATGATGTGTTCAACACGATTTTGCTACATTAAATTTAAGAAAGATAAGCATCTAAGTAAAATAAGTAACAGGGGAGAATTACGTTACTTGAATTACATTCTTCAAGAATGGGATACACGTTCTCTAACAAATCATGAACCGCAAAAACGTAGTGAAACAGTTCACAAAGGTCAACTCTTGAGAAGCATGGGATGAAAGAATGTAGCAAAACGCAGTAAAATATCACACAAATAGGAAGTCAGGAGTATGTACGAGTGATTGAGTCACGTTTACAGGGCTTCATGAGATCGTTGTAGCGTCTGGCAGTTGTGCCTGTAAGTGCGATGTATAGTTAGAGAAACCTCATAAAACAATTCTTTATAAAGAAAAGGGAAAAGTTCCACGTTTTTGTTCAGAAAAGCGCATCGAGGTTTAGGTAAAAAAGGTGGAGTAATTGGGTGAGGTTACTCAGGAGAATTATGTGTACTTGTTACTCGAGTTCTTGTAAAAATGAGATTATTCAAACTGTACTTGATAATTTCCAGGCCACTCGCAAATTGATTCGTATTACCATGAGAAATACCATGAACATTGCTTTGTATTTAAACATTAAGCTGTAAAAAACGTTGGCAAACCTTCGTACGTATTTGACCCTCCTATTTAATGTTTGTATACCCCTGAATAATATTTTACACAGCCCTGAGACAGGATTCATTCGTAAAAGTCTCTTGCTATATTTTCGGTATCATTCTCTGAAGTGTGTAAACAATCTGGGGAATATTCTCACTGACTTGGGTTACTAACAGCGAAAGTCATTCATGTAAACTCAAAACGGACCACTATTTTTCTGGTAGAACATTGAAATTAATCAAAACGTCAGTAAAACATTGAACATCAAAAATTAAATTAAAAATATTCTCTCTGAAATATTCTCACTCGAATAAAGCACTTAATATTCTTCCTCGGATAATAATTTGAGCAAGAAAATATTCGGTTTCGCACTCGAAATTTTTCGTCGAAAAGTTCATACCGTGTAGCGCAACACGAGTCATAATTTACTTAACGTTCCGTTCACAGTGAAACAACCTTCAAAGGGTTTACATCAATTTGTAAAGGACGGAAGCAAGAGGCTGGCAGACGCATTCGTCGATCCCTTCACCTCAATGCGTGACGGAGTCATTGTCTTCACGATGCGAATTCGTTAGGACTTTTGAAACCACGGCAACAAAAGGAAGAGTTCAGTGGAAGCTGCTGGACACTTTTCTAGATGAGATGAAATCTCAGAGAACACAGATGCGTCTCCGTTGCTACGAAATAGAATTGGAAGTTGAGTGTGCGCTCGCAGTCGTCATCCAAGTTAAAATTTCGTTGACTCTAAGGGTTTTTCCCATAGAAAATAGCAGTCGAAAGGACGTAAAAATCTACCGAGAGATCACTGCTTCCAGGGTTAAAATGATTAAGAAAGGAATGCTAAATCTAAAATAAGAAAAAATTAGATGCTGGTGATCTCTGAGCTAAATCTCATCGATGTAGCATCGCGTGAAAACAGAAATTTAAAACTCGAACCAAGTAAAAAATTCAAAACATGCAAGGTGAGAAAAAAGGGGGTAAAAATAAATATTGTTAGTGATCTTAATCGTTCACGCATAAATCATTGTTTGATAATACAATGCTACAGTTTGAGCAGGGGCTAATATATATTCATTTATCGACATCTATTCGTTAAACTATAATACAACAAATTGAGCGATAAACAATTACAAATTTACAAATAAACCAAGCGTGCACGAGAACTAGAGCAACTAGAGGTGCGATAAGTCCATCGAATGATCGTTTAGGCACAAGAATAAGGCAATAAAAAGTGACGGCAATGGGAGGTAGTACGTGTGATCGCTTCAATCGTGAGCTTAATGACCTAAAGATCCATTAGTTCAAGCGAGTAAACGCCGTGAACCACCCGTGACTGCGGAACATTTCCTGCCACAAAACACACAGGCAACAGCAGCGGTACAGGACTGACATAGCTGCGACTAAAGTTTTTAAACGATTTATGCCAAACGACAAGCCAAACATCAGCAGATAGTTTGTTAAAGTTGTTACAGTGGACAAATTTGAGGATAGCTACTTGTGGGCCCTAATAAGTTCGGCGACTTCGAGGGCATCCTATCAGCAATGCTGTTATAAGGTGTACAATCGTTTATCCAAATTCACTTAACCTAGTTGCACACTTGAGTGATCAACAAATTGGTTCGCATAAGATTCGATGATTAATTTTGCAACAATAGTTAAAATGGGCTAGATGAGAACAGTATGCTCTAGAAAAGACTCAAGATCTATCTCATTAATCATCATAAATTATCCCAATAAGATGAGACATACAGAAGAAAAGACTTGTCTTGATTACCATATATTATAAATATTTCGATAGAAAGGGATTCAAGGTTCTTTTCGAAAGCTTTATAAGAACTTCATTCATGGATGTAAGCAGGGATCGAGTTCTGAGTCATGGTACCATTGAAGAGAATACCGTGTTGTGACCGTGCTTTTGATAAATTTGTAAGTATGAAATTGCTTCCATTTCGGGTAACATGATCATGATGGCAAGTTTTTGCAGTTAATGAGTGTTTAGGGTGCTTGTCGCCCTCATTAGTCAATATTTCATACATAATATTGCATAAAGAGAGCTTGCAGAGATCCAAAAGCCCAATAATTTAAAATCTTAGAATTAATCATTCGCATGACATTATAATCTAATTCTCTTACCACTGTAATAGCTCTTTCTTGCAGCGGAAAGAGGAAACTGCTTTTATTTCTATTAGTTTCGTGCCATACTTCTAGTCCGGATTGAAAATATAGTGACATGAGCGTTCGATACAGTATTTTTGAAGTTTCTGCAGGTAATACATTTTTCATTTAATTTAGTACCTCTTCGGATTTTGACAATTTAGTATTACTATGCACAATCAGTTGAGCCACGTTAAAACCTTTTGAAGTTCGTCATTTAAACTCCCTTCACACAAAATTGGACTTTCAATAGTAGGAGCTTAACAAAGTATGCTGTCGTCAGCAAAAAGTATGAATTGGAAAAATGACGTTATTTGATATGAAAGATTAGATTAGATTATTAGTCAGTTTAAGCCTCCCTATCCGCTACAAAGGCGATCCAAAGAGAGGAAGGAGGAAGGCACCATTTAGTATGGAGTTTAGGGAACGTGGAATCTACGCAGAAAGGGCATAGAAACAGTAAGATGAGAAAGAAGTTTATGAAACAAGATCAAAGTTCAAGAAGAAAGTAGTAGGTGTTGAAAAAACAGGACAGCAGTGAACCGAAAAAAGATGGTCCGTAACAAGACAAAAACCTATTCTATTCCAACAAAAAGGAAGCTTACCTAACCCTTAGCTCGGGCCCTCACATAGTCCCCCTGGGAGCGCTAATTCCCATAGATACAACAGTTGTATCCCCCTGAGGGGATTTGATATGAAAGTTGCTATTATATTAGCAGCTATACCTTTCAGTACTTTAGCCGAGAACGTTTTTAAACCACTTAACTCATTTGCCAAGTTGTCTTTGCGCGCAATTACATCGGGGAAATAAGTAAGCGTAAAAAAAGAATTGGGTTCACGAACATGCTCCATTTATTTCGAGCTGTCAGTAGATCCACTAGAAATACCATCAGCAATTCTTTTATCCATGATTAGAAAAATGTTAATAACAGTGAACTATTGAACAGAACTATTATTCGATAGTTAGAAAGAATTAAGCAGGCGGCAGTTTTTCCGCCATTCATTTTAAATTAAGTGAATTTGAGCGTGAAGTAGTTTTTCCAATGTTCTTATTTGATTTATCACACAATTCCTGAATCTTCTGTATATTTCTATAGATATTCTCTCTTCGCAGAGTAAAGCTAGGGACGTTCGACGATTCTTTATACAATATTATAGATTAACGCATAAGATTCTGACGAGACAAGTGGAGGCTTCGTGACTTTGGAAAGAAAATTTTAGATTGAAACTAATTTTTAAAACTTGAGGTTAGTTGCAACTTTCCTGTTTTAGAAGAACGTAGTTGAAGTCACCGCAGATTATTAAGAGTAGGTTATTGTATAAAGACTTGCTAGACTGCAACATAATACAGCGGAGTTCATTCACTTCATAATACTACGGAGTTATTACTAAAAATTTAAGTTGTTTTATTAGCTGAAGACTTCCTTGTCAAACAAATGCGATTGCCAGAGAGCGAAGAAGAGGGACCATTTAGCATGGACTGTAGAAACAGAAGAACCATGCCCGAAGTGGGTTCCCACTCAGGGGACCTTACGCATAGAAACAGCAAGTTAGGAAGAGAAAAGAAGAAAAGACATAGATGAGATAGGAAAATAGCATAAAATTTGAAAAAAGCAAAGTGAGTACTAAAGACAAAAGTCGTAGCTGCACAGGCGCACGAAAAAGCCATGGCGTATTCAACGACAATTTCTTAGGTGAGTATTAGGACATTTATTGCTAGCGTGAATAACGCACATTACAGGAAGAACAATGTAGCATGAGTAATGAGTTATAAGAGATAGTATCGGATGTTACGGCGACAAGATTTAAACTTCAGCTATAGATTACGTCAGTGATAACATGGGAAACGTCCTGCTGTTCAAGATCTGGGGAAGAATGTTCAAGAAATTCACCCAGTAGTTGAAGTTAAGAAGGCAGCGTAAGTGTACTAGAAAAACGTACACTGCCAGCTGTCCAGTTACAAAAAAAGTTCCTTGTTAGCAAATCTGGTCCCTAATTTCTTGGTGGACACATCTTTTTTAATAGCTCATCGTAGAATTTTTTTGATTCCTAAAAAGTGTGTGAATCTTTATCTTTTTCAAGTGCGCACTAAAAATTTTTTCTGGATTCTGGAAAAGTTTTAGAATCTTCATCACTTTTCTAGAGTGTTCGTAAAAGTTCTCCTGGATTCTTGAAGAGTGTTTGATTATTCAACACCGAAGTAAGGAAGGAAGGAGCGGCCTCGATATCAACTGAGTGGAAACCCGACGCTCTAGAATGGAATGCATCATTGCTGCGCTCCTGCAGCTCATACTCTCCGTTGGTTGGTGTCACGCTGTATGAAACGTCATTCATTTACGAGAGTGTAAACAAAGCAAACAGCTCCTAAGGTGGTTTGCAAACAGCGCAATCAAAAGCATGGGTGTAAGCAAAACGAAAAAAATAGATTCATTTATAGCAGAAATAGGACCAAATGTATGAACTTCAATAGCAAGATCATAGGCATGAACAGAATAAACCTTTAATGTACGAGTACTAACCTTCAAGTTCACTTCATACAAGACGATGAAGTGAAATCATGCACCTATGTACCTTCCGGAAGATGCGGGTTTGAAAGGACACGGGAGTTGCGTCATGTGTACCTTTTGCTTACTGGAATGATTACTCCGTGCGCAGCGTCAGTGTGACGTGACCCACCGGTGGTCACTGAGGAGTGTTTCATAATGCTGCCGCCCGACCAGCAGTCACTAACTCAATTTCGATAAACGCTTAATGAAAACTAAGTGGAGGGGCGATCTATTTTATGCTTGTTATTTTCAAAATTGACCTCTAAAATTAACTCTAATTTGAGTTGACTATTGAACTTCAGTTTAACCCGCTGCACTTGACGTGTTAAAAACGTAAACTTGATAGATTGATTCAACCTTCAGGGATTTTAGAATTCCGAGCTTGGGGCGGTCACGGGGTCACCAGTGTATTTACAGCGCTATGAAGTCACTGAGAGCAAGCGCTGTATTTAGTACAACACCAATAAAAGAAAATTCAATGGCATTTTCCTCGATTTCTCAAATTTTTTTCACGAGACTTGACACAGCCATGCCAATTTCAGAGCAACAGCAGATAATATGCCGCAATTAAATCACGCTCAACAGAACTGCATTTTCTACGTGTCAGAGCGCATGCTCATAAAAGCGACTTTAAACGATAAAAACCAGCGCACTACCACGACGACATCAAACGTGACGGATGATTCAATCGGGGTCTGTGTCGCGAGACGATGATTGAGCACAACCGGAGCGTGACAGCCATCACGGAGCGGCGTAAGCGTGGGTTCCCACATTCAAAACGCAGCCCAGAGCGCTCTGTCATGCTTACCTAACCCTGTACAGGTGTCACCAACGGTGATGTGACAGGTTGTACGAGCGATATGAAACACATCAGGTGTGGGTGTTTGAATTTTTAGTCATCTTCCCTAAATGGCAACAGTGTGACGTCACGAGCACCAATGTTCAAATCTCAGCAAGATCTGGGCAATAACATGCCGAGGCCCGTACAATAGGTTTTCGTGTACTGATGGGAGTGCCGTGGGATGAAGAGTTGTTTTCGGTGACCAAACTACAGTGTAGGCAGTTCAATCTAAGACAAAAAGACATGTCAGACCAAAATATTACTTAAAACGAATTGATTCAAGGGTATCAATGATACGCACCTCATAATTCGGTAGTCGGTGAGACAAGCAAACGTTTGAAAATTTAACCTTTTCCGAGGCGAATTTTTCACTCCTTGTCTAGGCTCGCAAAAATAATTCCGCTCACCTTGAAGTCCAACATTACGTATTTCCCCCTCTTGTAATCATCATTCCACCTTTTCATTTACAACCATGACTCGGGAAATAACTCAGGTCTGATCACTCGAATGAATGCTGACTTTAAAGTGCTTCGAGTATTTCATTTTACGAATCGGTCCTTTATCTTAGAGGGGGAAATATATAGCTTCATGGAACTAATTTAGATATCCACACTACCATGACGAGTGCAGCCAACACAGATAGAATAAAACAGCTACATTTTTTGAGACCTAATCAATAAAACAAATGTTAAGTTTAGGAGAATATTTCTATCATATCTCACTTCTACCAGTAATTTGTTACATGTTTCAGTCCCTCGGTGCGCATGGCACGTTATTTTCTAGTAAGCTAATAAGAGTCAAAAACACATTTATTTTCTCGCGGGAATCCGTTCTGATGATAAAGTGTTCAATTTCACATACATCAAGTATTTTCAAATAAATAGGAAGCAATGTAAGATGTTCGTACTCGGAGTAAACGTGCTCGGAGTAAACGTGCTCGGAGTAAACGTACTCGGAGTAAACGTACTCGGAGTAAACGTACTCGGAGTAAACGTACTCGGAGTAAACGTACTCGGAGTAAACGTACTCGGAGTAAACGTACTCGGAGTAAACGTACTCGGAGTAAACGTGCTCGGAGTAAACGTGCTCGGAGTAAACGTGCTCGGAGAA